>JAPKLY010002746.1:0-22632 GCA_026898435.1 Prunella vulgaris | reverse complement strand
GGTAAGTTAAAGGACCAAAACCAAAATTCAAAACTTAAGAGGACGAAAACCAAAGTCAACAAAATTTATAGGATAAAAAGTGTATTTTCCCCTGAGAAAAATATTTATTTGGGAATAGTGTTCATGGAAATATACAATTGCATTGGAGTCCACTTTCCACATCTCTTTGACCAAATATTGAAAATCAAGAGTAGGAAGTAGGGGTGTTCATAAAACCCAAAAAATTGAAAAACCAAATCGAACCGATAAAATTCGATCCATTTGGTTCAGTCCTAAAAAATTCATTTCGATTCTTGGTCCAAAATTTTTAAGAATTCGGTCTATTCGGTTCAGTTCTGGATCATCAGAACCGAATAGACCGAAAAAACCGAATGGACCAAATTTTAATTAAAAATAATATATTAATTATATATATATATAAAGGCTAGGTCTCATATACACCAGTTACACGGATCTAGGATCCATGTAACTGGGTTAGCCCAATTTATTTCAATCTTGTATCTGAGCCAGATCTGTAATAAAATCAAACATTCTTCATTTCTGCCTCTCCCATTCATTCTCAACCAACGAGATCCTTGCCCCCATCATGGAAAAACAAATGTGGATGGTGAAAACGTCATCATTCTGCCGTCCCCAATTCCGGGAGATCGAGATCGGGCAGGATGGATATGGATGAATCCAGGTCTTTTAGGCCGAAGAATTTATCCACATCGACATCGTTCCGGAAGCAGTTTTCATCGATGTCTGTATCCCCTGTTAGAAAGAATGGCTTAACAAAGCCACCTCCACCGCCGCAAATTCAATGCAAATCGATGTTGGTGAAATCGAATTCCAACGTTTTGGAAACCCGGGAGAAGAATGAGGTGCTGAGGCGAATTGTGAGTATTGCAAGTGAAAGTGAGATGACGAGAAGACCAACTGAATCAAAAGATATCTAAGAATTGAGGGAATTTGCAGACAATCAGCGACAAAGAAGAAGAGAAGAATGAATTCATGGATAAGGTGGTGGTGGAAAGTAGAGAGGATGAAGATTCAGAGGCAGAGGATGACCACTGCCATGGAGAAAATTGAACTCTACTCTACATCGGATGAAGCTGAACACAATTATTACTCTGATATTTGAGTAACTTAAATTAAGACTGAAAAGTTACATGAACTAAAGTATTAGATAGTGTAACTTTTCAGTGTATAGTAATGAGGGTTTGATCCCAAATTAAGACATTAAATGTGTACCTTGTAACCAACTAGGGTGACTGGTGAACATGCACGGTTCATCACTAAGGCACGACCCGTGCTGAAGCTGTATGCCCGAACAACATAATTCGAAGATTTATGCACGGTTTGAGGTTTTAAGCACAACCCGTGCTTCATCTGCCAACCCGTGCTAATGCTGAAAAAGCAGGATTTGAGTGGAATGATCGAAGAATTGAAGGGCTTAATTGCAAAAACGAATTTCCCCATTTATCCACCATATAAATACCTTCCCATTTCAGATTTGAGACTGAGAAACCCTTCCCCCAAGAACTCTTCACTTTACTTTTGCCTCTTTTCATACTTTAGCTTGAGAATTCACTTTTGATTTCAATTTTGCTTATGAATTAGCATTGGACTTTGTTTTATTAGGATAGTTTTAGCTTCGTATCCGATTAATTTCAAGTTTTGTGGAAGACCTATTGGAGAAATCATGGATTGATGTTCAATTGCACTTGTTCTTCATTTTTGCTACTTCTATTGGTAATATCTTTTCATTTTAGCAAGATCATTGTTAAATTCATCATGGGCTTTGTTAATTCTACCTTTAACATCATTGTTATGTTGAACTTAGCCATGGGCTAAATCTTTTATGCTTTGGGTGTTTGAATTATGATGGAGATTGATGTATTTGTGTTTTGATTAACTTGAATTTGCTATGGATTTGGTGATATGATTCATTTGATGTGTTTATCTTGATTTAATTGATTTATCTACTTGATTATTCCATGATTGATGATTGCATGTTGCAACTAGGGTTGGGTGTGTGATTAATTGGTCATGTGAAGAAAGATTAGGTGATTGATTAGATTTAATTAGTGGTTTATTGACCCGAGAGGGGGTAGATCACTTAGAATTACCATCAAGTGACATTAGATCCCTTAATTGACTATTGAGGTGTTTCGTGAAGGGGGAAACTAGGGACGGTATCTGTGCGAACCTCCTAGCGTTCACTATCCTAGGAGCCGTTTATAGTTAATTAGGTGCTAGTTAGCTAGAATTGATCACCCAAGCCTCAAAAGGGATCGGTCTTTATTTGCTTTGTGGTAGCCCTTATCGTCACCAATGAAATAGCAAAGGATAGGGAATTAGAACACGTTTTGCATTAGTTTAAGTCATAAGGATAACACCTGAAGCATACCTCTCACCTCGCACTTCTAATCGAAGTTAAGATAATTGTTTGTTCTTGTTTGCTTGATATTTACAATTTTTAGTTTAAAACCGGATTAGTTGTTATAATACTTATGCCAACATATGACTTCGGGGATCCATAGCTCTCTCTTGTCCTAAGTCGATAACTACTGGGTCGTTTGCTTGCATTGCTACAATTGCCCATCCGCTTTTGGGTCAATTTGCTTTTGATTTGAAAATCGTGCAAAAAGATGAAAAAGTCAATGGCGCCGTTGCCGGGGACTTGATTGAGAGTTTTGATTGGGACTTGTTGTTAGTTGAGTAGGTGTTACTAGTGACACTTTATTGCTTTATTTTATTTTCTTTGTTGGAATTTGATGCTTGGTTTGCTTTCTTAGGTGCATGATCACAAGAGCTCAACGAGGACACATCGAACCTATTGATCTTGAGATTGAGGCACACGCTAGCAGAAGGAACCGGGGTCGAAATCGCAGAGGAGCAAGAAATCGAAATATGGAAGGGAATCCACTTAATGATCCTCCTCCACAAGATGTTGGAGGTGGAAATGGAGATGGAGGAGCCAATGGAAATGGAGATGGAGTTCAAGTAGCTCAAGGAGGTCTTAATCCTCAAAATCAACCACAAGGTGAAGTAGCTCAACCGAATCCATTCAACCCTTACCCTCTTCCATATCAACAAGCCATGAATCCATATCAATATCCTTACCCATATCCTCAAAATCCGCAAAACTACTACCCTCCTCCATACAATTACTACCCACCACCACAACCACAACCACAACATCCAATACAACCACCTCACCCACCTCAAAACCAAGATCCACTTCCAAGAGAGGGGAGACCAATTCGGGCTTATTTTGAGCCCCAAATGAGAGACTTCTATGATGGAATAAATAGGCCACCGATTGAGGCTAACAATTTCGAGATTCCAACCGCTATGATCAAGCTTTTGAAGGATCATCCATTCGAAGGGAGAGATGGCATAGATGATCCACACAAGCACTTGGATTGGTTTAGGGAATTGGTCGATACTATGAAATACAATGGAGTTTCGGAGGATGCGAAAAAGTTAAGGATGTTCTCTTTGTCCCTTGAGGGGAAAGCAAAAGCTTGGTTGAGCAAGACCGTACCACCGGGAAGCCTTGACACTTGGGAAGAAGTAAGCCAAAAATTTCTATTAAAATTCTATCCTCCTTCAAGAACAGTTCAAGCAAGAAACGAGATCGCGGGGTTCAAGAAGAAGCCTAATGAGGGATTGAAAGAAGCTTGGGAAAGATTTAACGACTTGTTAATATCATATCCTCAACATGGCTTTCCCGAGGAGCAAACCGTGTGTTTCTTCTATTGTGGAGTGGATGAATTTTCCCAATGGCATCTCAATGCTTGTGCAAAAGGGGATTTTCTTGACTTAACATCGAGAGAAGCCATAGAGATCTTAGATGGTGTGGCAAACAATATGGGCCAATGAAATGTTCAACCTCAAGGATCTAAGAAGGTGGCTCAAGTTGAAAAAGGGGATTTGATGCAATCCATGATGATGACCTTGATAGAAAAGGTCAATGCTCTCTCTCCTAGCCAACCAAAGAAGACACAATCTTTTATGATGCAGGAGGAAAGTGGCCAAGGATTTAGTACACCAATTGAGGAGGTAAATTTCATGGGAAGGCAACCTCAAGGAGGGTATCAACAACCTTATCAAGGAGGAAGACAAGGTCAAGGAAATTATCGACCTCCTCAAGGTCAACAAGGTGGGCAATCTTTCAACACTTATGGCGGACAATCTTCATCTAATCAAGCCAATCATCAAGGAGGAGCTCCTTACAATCCAAATGCGAGGAGACATGAAAATTTTTCTTACTCTAATACAAAGAGTGCGGTTCAATATCCACCCGGATTTGATCCCGGTGCAAAGCCCCCTAATGGAGAAGGAAAAGCAACCGTGGAAGAAATGTTATCATTGATGATGAAGAGGAATGAAATGAAGGATGAAGAAGATAAGAAGTTTCAAGCAAGTGTTAATTCAAGATTTGATGAGAGTGCAAGAAGAGCAACTCAAACGGAAAACCATATGAAGACTCTTGAGTATCAATTGGGTCAATTGGCTACTACGGTTGGTGGCATGCAAAATAAGGGAAAGTTTCCCTCAACAACCGAAGTGAACCCAAGGGAACATTGCAAGGCTATCAAGCTAAGGAGTGGTACACAATACGAGGGTCCATCAATGCCTAAAGATGATGAGGAAGTGAATCCTAATGTTGTTGAGAAGGAGATGGAAATTGAGGAAGATAAGGAAGAGAAAGTGGATGATGAAGATGATTGTGAAGTGGAGAATGAGTTTGATAGAAAGGATGAGGATGAAGAAGATAAAGGGATGAGGAGATATATGAAGAAGGACAAGCTTGATCTAGAAAATTTGAAAGAAGGAAAGGTTGAGAAGGAGGAAAGCTCTAAATGGATTCCAAAGTGGAGGCTAGCCAAGGAGTTGAAGGAAAAGGAAAAGGATGTGCCATGTAACAAATGGGGAGTTCCTACTACTCCCATTCCACCTCCTTTTCCCAAGAGGTATGTGAAGCAAAAACTTGAGGAAAAATTTGCTAAATTTTTAGAGATCTTCAACAAGCTTCACATCAACATTCCTCTAGTTGATGCTTTGGAGCAAATGCCCCACTACATGAAGTTCTTGAAAGATATTATGTCAAGAAAGAAAAAGCTTGTTGAGAGGGGCACGGTGAATTTAACCGAGGAATGTAGTGCAATTCTCCAAAAAAATCTCCCGAAAAAGCTTAAGGATCCCGGAAGCTTCACAATTCCTTGTGAGATTGGTGAGAACTTGAAGACTAAGGCACTTTGTGACTTGGGGGCGAGCATTAATATGATGCATTTCTCAATTTTCAAGGCTTTGAAGCTTGGGGATGTGAAAGCTACCTCCATGACACTTCAATTAGCAGATGGGTCCACCTCTTATCCTAAGGGGATCGTGGAGGATGTATTTGTAAAAGTGGACAAGTTCGTGTTTCCAGTAGACTTTGTGGTATTGGACATGATTGAAGATGCTAATGTGCCCCTCATATTGGGAAGGCCGTTCCTTGCAACGGGGAAGGCTATGATTGATGTCCATGAAGGAGAGTTGAAACTAAGCTTCAATGGAGAGGAGATCAAATTCTCAATTTACAAGTCATTGGACAAGCATGATGATGTGGAGTGTGTGAATTTCATAGATCGAATTGAAGGGATCATCCATGAGGAATGGGAAGATTTCTCTAACTCTTCTTTGTCTTTAGATTTAAATTCTTTCATTGATGATAGATTGTCATATCATGATTCTAGTATGGTTGATCATTGTGATTTGTTTGATGTAGAGGATGCTTTAAAGTGTGAGAATACACGCACTTGGAGGAGTGATAGACCAAGATTGCTACCTTTGAGAGAATAAGTGGAGGGAATCCCAAAAACTGAGGAAAAGAGGGAGACGTTGAAGCTACTACCGGATCATCTCCAATATGCCTACCTTGATAGCGAAATGAAGTATCCGGTAATAGTTTCTTCCCTTTTATCTCCTAGGGAATTAGAAAAATTGCTTGATGTGCTTGCGAGAAATAAGAATGCTTTGGGGTGGTCTATAGAAGATCTCAAGGGAATTAATCCCTCAATTTGCATGCATAGGATTAGAATTGAGGAAAATAGTAAATGTGTAGTCCAACCCCAAAGACGTGTGAACCCAATAATGCAAGAAGTGATTAGGAAGGAAGTAATTAAATTTCTTGATTCTAGCATGATCTTTCCTATAAGTGATAGTCCTTGGGTGTCCCCTTTGCATGTGGTTTCAAAGAAAGGTGGTATGACAGTCATAACGACTGAGTTGAATGAGGTGATTGCTACACGGGTTGCCACCGGGTGGAGAGTTTGTGTCGATTACCGTGAACTTAATAAGGCAACTTGTAAGGATCATTTTCCCCTTCCCTTTATGGACCAAATGTTAGATCGTTTATGTGGGCATGCATATTATTGCTTTCTTGATGGTTATTCGGGGTACAATCAAATCATGATTGCCCCCGAAGACCAAGAGAAAACTACATTTATGTGCTCTTATGGTACTTTTGCTTGGAGGAGAATGCCTTTTGGATTGTGTAATGCACCTGCTACATTTCAACGTTGCATGATGTCTATTTTTAGTGATCTCATTGAAAGGATTATGGAGGTTTTTATGGATGATTTTTCGGTCTTTGGTAGTTCTTTTGATCATTGTTTGAATAATTTGGAATGTGTTCTAAAAAAGGTGCCAAGATACTAACCTCGTCTTGAATTGGGAAAAATGCCATTTCATGGTGAGAGACGGGATAGTTCTTGGACACCACATTTCCTCTAATGGATTGCAGGTTGATCGGGCAAAGGTGGTGGTAATTGAGAAGCTTCCACCTCCTTTAAATGAGAAGGGGATTCGATCGTTCTTGGGGCATGCGGGATTTTATCGCCGCTTTATCAAGGATTTTTCAAAACTTTCTAAACCTCTATCTCATTTGTTGGAAAAGGATGCTACTTTTGACTTCACTGATGAGTGTTTGAATTCTTTCAGGAAACTTAAGGATGCATTGGTGACGTCCCCAATTTTGGTAAATCCAAATTGGGAAGAGCCTTTCATACTAATGTGCGACGCTAGCGACTTTGCCATGGGGGTTGTTCTTGGACAAGTGAGGGAAAAGAAGTTTCGAGCAATCTACTATGCATCCAAGACTTTCAATTCAACTCAGATCAATTATACAACCACAGAAAAGGAGCTTTTAGCCGTTGTCTTTGGTTTCGATAAATTCAGACCGTACTTGATTGGGGCAAGAACAGTTGTATATACCGATCATGCTGCTATTCGGTACTTGATGGGGAAGAAAGATTCCAAACCAAGACTCATCCGTTGGATCCTATTGTTACAAGAATTTGATATTGAAATCAGAGACAAAAAGGGAAGTGAAAACGTGATAGCGGATCATCTTTCAAGGATCGAAAGGGAGGAAGGATCAGAAAAAGAAATTGGTGTTGTTAAAGAGGAATTTCCCGATGAGAGCCTTTTCACTATCCATGGAGTGATGGTATGCTCGGATGAAGAAGGGCCGTGGTACGCCATATCCATGCTAAAGGAGCATGTCGAAGAATTGCTTCAACAGCTGACGCCATCCCCCACCTGCTTGATTGCCGATATAAGCTATCCATGGGCCTCTAATTCGGCTCTCAAATTGGGTATTCCAAGGCTTATGTTTCATGGGACGAGCTGTTTCGCCCTCCTATGCATGCACTTGGTAACAACTTCAAAGTTTCTCGAAGGTGTTACTTGCAACACGGAATACTTTGAGATTCCAGATTTTCCAGATAGAATTGAAATCACCAAAGCTCAGATGATGGGCACTACTGATGAACTCTCTCCTGAGTGGCTTAAGATAAAAGAGATGTTCGAGGCGGAGGAGCAAGCGTTTGGGACGGTGGCTAATACCTTTGAAGAGCTGGAACCTGCATATGTCCAAACATACACCCAAAGAAGAGGCAAAAGGGTGTGGTGTGTTGGCCCTGTTTCATTATGCAACAAAGATGACTCGGACAAGGCTGAGAGAGGCAACAAGGCCTCCATTGAGGGGCATGAGTGCTTAAAATGGCTAGATTCACATGAAGCAAGCTCTGTCGTCTACGTTTGCCTTGGAAGCTTATCACGCCTGTCCACGTCACAGCTGGTTGAGCTCGGGTTAGGCTTGGAAGCATCAAATCTGCCATTCGTTTGGGTGATTAGAAATGCATCGGATGAGTTGAAAGCATGGCTTTTGCAGGATAAGTTTGAGGAAAGAACCAAAGGCAGGGGCCTGGTGATTCAGGGGTGGGCGCCTCAACTGCTGATACTCTCTCATCCATCAGTGGGAGCCTTTGTAACGCACTGCGGGTGGAACTCGACGCTTGAGGGAGTAACAGCTGGCCTGCCTATGATAACATGGCCAGTATTTTTCGAGCAATTCTGCAATGAAAAGTTCATTGTGAATGTGATCAAGACAGGGGTGAGAGTAGGTGTTGACGTGCCTGTCGAGCCAGGGAAAGAAGACTATGTGGGAGTGCAGGTGAAGAGTGAAGATATAAAGAGGGTCATTGAGAAGGTGATGGATGAAGGAGAAGAAGGAAGAGAGAGGAGAGAGAGAGCTAGGAAGCTGAGGGAGATGGCGGAAAGAGTAGTTAAAGAAGAGGGGTCATCTTACCTCAACATGACACAGCTTATACAAGATGTCATTGTGCAGCAGACCAAGCATGAGGATCAATCGGCAGACATTGTAAAGTTAGATGAGGCAAATTCATCTGAAATATATCATCTGTTGAAGTAGTATTTCGCTAGGGTGCTTTATTACAAAAAAGTAGAAAATGAGCATGGGAATGAAAGAGTACAAAATATGGAAATTTACAAATATGTCTCCATCCGTCCAACAAACGGATGTAGAAGTGCCCAAATCTGTTGCCTAAGCCAACGGTTTTTCATTATGTTTGTTATCACTAGAAAATAGCAGAAAAGTAACAAACAGCCTAGAGTAAAGATGCAAAACAAACAACAGAACTACCAGTCATTTGGAGAATTGACTACAAAATTCTTCATATCAAAATCTTGCTATGAAAAATATGAGTAAGTATTTAAGAACCGTGTTCAAAAGCTTTCATCATTCACATGTGATCATGTCATAACAAACTCAATTTCAAAATATTTCATAAAACTGTTATAAGGTGTGGTGAAGTTATAGTACAAAACAAGCATTTCAATGCAACCAACCTGGAACAGAGCCAAGTCTTTCCTAAGGGTTTAAAGTCGATTGAATCTTCATCATTTGCCATTTTGATAACCATAAAACATGGCATGTATGAGTTTTATGAGGGAAGATAACAAAAGAAAGTGATAGAATTTTGAAAATAAGGCATACTTGAGTGATGACTTTAAGATCATGTGGTTTTTAAAGCTTTTTGGTTGCTGAATCATGTTTCTACACATATTCAGATGAAGTTAGGTGGACCTTATGCACTTCTATCCTGATGACTGAATGAAATGGATATAATGAATAATAACAATCACAACAAATTGATGCACAGTCAACACAATTATTCTTTGTAGATAATCTTGCAATAATCAATACAATGCTTGTAACAAAGTTTAATTTAGTCAACTGGAAAAAAATTAATAACGAGGATAGTTGTTAGATAACCATGTGTCAATCTCCTCAAACATGAGCAGTAAGATTTTGAAATCAGAGTATAGAAGATGATTTGCAAAAGAGTAATTCACAAGAACGAAATGAGGTGTTGATTGGGTTTATGATAGAGGTGTGGAGTTTAAATCTTGGTTAGTCTGAAGCTTCATCACAAATTCACAATACAAGAAAAAATACATAAAAGAAAAGGATTTAATATGATGGTATGAGACTAAAGATATATATATATATGTCTTCTAAATCATGGTATAGGATTAATTGTGATAAATTATACAATCTGGTGATATTTGATGAATTAATAATAGTACGGGATAATGAAATGTGGTTCGTTGTGAATTAATATGCAATATGATGTGAAATAATTGTGATACAGACTTAAATAAATTATGGTGTGGTACAATGTGAATAAATTGCAGTATGTAAAGTGTGGTATCAAGGTAATTTAAGGTTAAATATTTGGTGTTACCGATAAATTAATAGTTATACAGACGTAATAAAATGTGATATAGTGCAAATTAATTGTGCATGGTACGAGATGGGTTAATGGTTATACAAACTTAAACAAATTGTTGTTCGGACATGGTATCATGTGAATTAAATGTGATATATGATAAGATAAAGTGTGATATCAGGGCAAATAAGTAGTGATATAGGCTAAATATGTGGGGATACGAAATAATAAAGTGTAATACGAGGTGAATTAATGGTGACACGAAGTTAAATAAATTGTGATTAGCACGGTATATGAATTAATTGTGATACAGGATTAAATAAAGGGTGATATGAACATGATGAATTGATGATGGCGTCATTGTTAATGATGATGATAATGATCATGAGAGACAGTAAAGCTACAATATAAAAAAAAAAAAAAAAGATGAAACAATGTTCCCAATGGCAGATTATATTAACATTTAGCAAACTAAAGATAGCATTTTGAGGTTGATCTTCCCTCGCCGCAAGATATTGCATGAACGTAGCTGACTAAATACATTCGATGAAAATATCACTACCTTAAATTTACAAATAATTTGTTCTTGATATCTATTCACAGTTTTTGACTGGTCCAAAATGTTCTGAATAAGGAATGAGATGTTAACATGAGCAGATCCTCCAATTTCCATCTTGCTCATGGCCATCATCCTCAATTCCTCTGCCCTGTTTTTTCTCTCTTCACCATCTTCTCCTCCATCCATCAACAACTCACAGCCTTCTTAACTCGTTCCTTCAACACAACCACCCCGACTCGCTCCTCCTCCCCCCATCTAACCGGCAACTCAACCCCAACTCGTACACCAATCCTCAGAATCTTCATAACCAACTTCTCATTCAAGAACTGCTCCGCAAACATGGGCCACGTCACCATAGGCATGCCCGCGCACACTCCTTCAATAGTCGAGTTCCATCCATATTGCGTCAGGAATCCCCCGATTGCAGGATGGGATAGTCTTATTTCCGCTGTTTGTTTTGAATAAGATATGACTACAAAAGTCGGGATATGACAGGGTGATATCAGAGCATAGCTACGTTTTTGTAGACTTGTAAAAAAAAAATTGCCAGTTTTGTTAAAAAAAATATAATTTTTTTGCATGTAATTATTATTTTTAAGATATGACATTCACCACCGCCTACTTTTATAACTCCAAAGTATGATATGACCAATTACATGATTAATTTACGAAGACAAAAATATTTTTAAAGAGTGTGGGTGATTGGTGTGAAAACTGCTCAGAATTTGTATGCTTTTATTGATAATATTATAGGATTTCTTACATTAATTCTCAATAATTTGATTAATTAAGCTTAATTGTAAAAGATAAATCGTTTTTGTAATTTTCACGGGTTGTAGAGCAATTTTGAAGCTAAATACTTGCTAGATAATTCATTTTGACGCAATTGAAAATACAAAGGAAGCCGAGAAAAATGAAAAATGGACTTTTTTTGTCCTATAAGTTTCGTCGACTTTGGTTTTCGTCCTCTTAAGTTTTAAATTTTGATTATAGTCCTTTAACTTACAAAAAATTATGATTTTTGTCCTCCAACCGCCTATAACCAGTCACACAATCGGTAATACATATGTGGTCATTTTTTCTTTTTCTTTTTTAAGCAAAATAGTGATGTGGGTGGGTATTTGGAGGGGATTAGATTTTAAGGGATAAAATACACCATTAACCGTAAATTCCCTCCCAAATCAAAACTCTAGTTGATCAAATTCCTCCCAGATTAAAATCCTAAGTCGATCAGGCCAATCAAATAACCCTCCCAAATAAACAGCATAAATCGACATTAGACAAATATTGATGAAAATATCGTGTTTTGAATCGAAAATTGTTTCCATTTGCTGAATCTTGAGATGAGACTAATAGATCCAGCAAAATATGGAGATCCCCCACCTCAATGCGGTAAGTGTATTTAATATGTAGGTATTATGTGTGTCTATTTAATAGAAAATTTCGTACAATGAGTATTAACGCCCAAAATAAGGGTTTTGGATGTTTTAATTTGGGAATTTTTTTTTCTTTTTTCCTAATTCTCTCAAGCCTACATGTGTAGATTTGATCGACTAAGGTTATGATTTGGGAGAGAATTTACGGTTATATATTATCCCTCAAGACCTAGTTCCCTCCAAATACCCAGTATTTTTCTTTCAAAAAGGAGAAAAAAAATGATCTACATGTGTATTACCGGTCATGTGACTGGGTATAGACGGTTGGAGGACGAAAATCATAAATTTTGGTAAGTTAAGGACCAAAACCAAAATTCAAAATTTAAGAGGACAAAAACCAAAGCTAACGAAACTTATAGGATAAAAAAGTGTATTTTCCCCTGAGAAAAATATTTATTTGGGAATAGTTTTCATGGAAATATACAATTGCATTGGGGTCCACTTTCCACATTTCTTTGACCAAATATTGAAAATCAAGAGTAGAAAGTAGGGATGTTCATAAAACCGAAAAAATAGATCTCTTGCAACAGCAACTTCAAGATTTCTTGCATGAGTTTTGACCTAGAAGTTTGTCATAGCCTCGAAACATCTATTCTCTCTTGTTTGGTTATTGTATCTGTGTGCGAGAGAGAGAGATGGTGTGTGCGAGAGAGAGAGATGGATGGACCAGTAAACATCCCCCACAACTCCTCCTGCAGCCACAAAACTTGGTCAGCACGACGAGTATCTGACGTAGGATCTTACATCATCAGCTAACATTCAAAAGTTGGAAGCTTCAGCACCTAAGATATAAACAGCTAGCCACAACAATCGGCAAAAGAAAAACAAACTCCTCATTCCCCATCCCTCCTCTCCACACACTTGCAATGTCGACTCCTCATTTTGTTCTTTTTCCATACTTGGCCCAAGGCCATTTGATTCCCATGGTGTACATCGTCAGATTACTTGCCACCCGAGGAGTCGTCGTCACCATTCTACTTACTACCCTAAACGCAAACAGAGTTAAAAGAGTCATCGATCGTGCAATCGCCTCTGGCCTCACTATTCGTGTCATCCACCTTCATATTCCTCTTGCGGAAGCTGGGCTTCCACAAGGGTCCGAGAATTTGGATACGCACCCTTCATTGGATCACTGGTTCAAGCTTTTCACTGCTACTTCCATGCTAAGGGACCAGGTTGAGGAATTGCTTCTAGCCCTCGAGCCATCGCCCACCTGCTTGATTGCTGACATGTGCATGCCGTGGACCACTAATTTGGCCCTCAAATTACAAATTCCAAGACTAGTGTTTCTGTTAGGTGCGGAAGCTAAATTGGATTTGGCAAAAATTGAAATACTGCTGAAATTTAATTGAGTAGCTACTGCTCACTCTGATTTTCTTTAGATATTGATTACTAAAATTCTTGATACATGAATTACAAAAGATACCACTATATATAGTGTAGAATTCAAAGAAACTAATTAATAACTTGACTCTTCAAGACTTTGACTCCATATTCCAATACTTAGATTCATGCATCTTCTAAGTTCATGTACCTTCTGGATAAGATTACAAATTAAATACTTTCAACACCCCTCCTTAATTTGTAATCTTGAGCTGTTTCTTGAATTTATCAAACTTCTCGGTTGTAACCGCCTTTGTCAGAAAATCAGCTGGTTGATCATTGGTGCTGATGAACTCCAAACAAATTTCTCCTTGATTCACTAATTCCCGGATGAAGTGATGACAAAGCTCGATGTGTTTGGACCTTGCATGAAAAACTGGATTTTTTGTCATTGCAATTGCAGACATATTATCACAGTATATAGTGGTTGGTTCCTTTTGCTCAAACTCCAAATCCTTTAAAATTCTCTTAAGCCAAACAGCTTCACATGCAGCATCTGAGGCTGCAACATATTCGGCTTCAGCAGAAGATAATGCAACTGACTTTTGCTTTCTTGAACTCCATGAAATGATATTTGTCCCAAGGCAAAAAATGTATCCGGAGGTGCTCTTTCGATCATCTTGTGATCCAGCCCAATCACTATCGGTATAGCCAACAAGCTTGCAATTATTTTCCTTCTTGAACTCAATGCCTTGATTCTTGGTACCTTTCAAGTACCTCAAAATTCTTTTTGCTAAAGAAAAATGAATTTTACTTGGTTCACTCAAGAATCTGGACAGCAAGCTAACTGAGTGAGTTATGTCTGGCCTTGTATTAAGGTAGAGCAACGAGCCAATCAGCTTTCGGTAAAGAGACTCATCAACTTTTTCAGCATCATCATGAACTTGCAATTTCTCATTCAGAGCCATAGGTGAAGAGATTGGCTTGCATTGGTTCATGTTGAATTTCTTGAGAAGATCATCGATGTACTTCTCTTGATATAGGAATATTCTTCCCGGGCTTTGCTTCACTTGGATTCCCAAGAAATATCGCATAAGGCCTAAATCCGTCATCTCAAAACTTTCCATCATTTTCTTCTTGAAATCTTCCAACATGCTTGCATTAGTGAAAAAGTATATGAGATCATCCACGTACAAGCATACCACAAGAATATTATTATCAATCTTCTTCACATAAAGAGATGACTCACTTAAGCTGCGATTGAAACCATTTTCACAGAAAAAGTTGCTGATTTTGCTATTCCAAGCTCGTGGAGCTTGTTTCAACCCATATAACGCTTTCTTCAATCGACAAACTTTGTGTTCTTTGCCTTTCACTTTGAATCCTTCGGGCTGCTCGAGGTAGACTTCATCTTCGATTTTTCCATTGAGAAATGCTGATTTTACATCGAGTTGATGAACACTCAATTCTAAGTGAGCTGCCAAGGCAAGAACGGTTCTGATGGTCTCAATTCTAGCGACCGGGGCAAAAGTCTCTGTGAAGTCAATTCCAGGTTGCTGAGCATATCCTTTTGCAACAAGTCATGCTTTGTACTTTTGGATTCCACCTTTATCATCAAACTTGATCTTGAAGACCCATTTCACTCCAATGGTTTTCTTTCCTCTTGGCAAGTCAACAAGCTCCCAAGTTTTGTTCTTCTCAATGTTTGACATTTCTTCGTCCATAGCTTTTGTCCATCGCTCATCTTTTGATGCCTCTTCAAAGGTTTGAGGTTCAATGGAGAATAAACCAAAATCACAAGACTCGTAAATTTCACTTAGTAGACGTGTTTTTCTTGGAGGGCTTTCTTCATCTACTTCTTCTCCACTTCTTTGGTTTTCATCAATTTGGGCTTTAGAAGAACTAGCTTGAGATGCCAATGGATCACAAAAAATTACAGGTTCCATGACTTGTTTTTCTTTCCAATCCCAGGTTGCAGCTTCATCAAAGATCACATCACGTGAAACAATGACTTTATTAGATGAAGGGTCAAGAAGACGATAACCTTTCGACTCGTCGCTGTAGCCAATGAAAATAAGTTTTTCACCTTTCTCATCAAATTTTCCACGGCTTTGAGATGGAATGAGAGCATAAGCAACACTGCCAAATATTTTGAAATGATCAACAATGGGTTTCTTCTTGTGCCAAGCTTCAAATGGAGTTTTATTTATGACTGCCTTCGTTGGAGATCGATTTAGAATGTATATGGAGGTGTGTACAGCTTCCCCCCAATATAAGTTTGGAATTCCTTTGCCCTTTAGCATGCTCCTAGACATTTCCACAATGGTGCGATTTTTCCTTTCTGCCACACCGTTTTGCTGTGGTGCTCTGCTTACAGTCAATTGTCTCTTGATTCCATTGCTCTTGCAATACTCCATGAATGGGTTGTAGAGGAATTCACCCCCACGATCAGTCCTCAAAGATTTTATGAGGAAGCCACTTTCCTTTTCCACAAGTGCTTTGAATTGCAAGAAGGTCGAAAATGCCTCGGACTTTTGGTTGAGGAAGTAAATCCACATCATCCGTGTATAATCATCAACAAAGAGAATAAAATATCTCTTGTTACCTAGAGTTGGAGTTTTCATTGGCCCACATATGTCGGAATGGATAAGCTCCAACGGTGTTTTTGCTCGCCAAGATGTTTTTGGAAAAGGGAGCTTGTGCATTTTTCCATAAATACAGCCTTCACACACTTCAATTGATTTTTGAATAGAGGGCAGTCCACTCACCATATTTTTCTCCTTGAGCAAACAAAGACCTTTGTAATTGAGATGCCCATAGCGCAAATGCCAAATGTGAGATAGATCCATGTTGTCAACTTTGAGAGCATGATTATCACGAAGAGGCATATTGAGAGGAAATATCTTGTTCTTCATCTCAATATTAGCAATAACAGTATTCGACTTTTTATCAACAATTTTGCATCTTCCCTCATTGAAAAAGACAGAAAAATCTTTTTGAATAAGCTGACCAACACTAAGAAGATTGTGTGACAGATTCGGCACATAAAGGACTTCTGTGATAAGTTTTTTGTTACCTTCCTTAGTGTAGACAGCAATGTTCCCTTTTCCTTTGGCACTTTTCTGTGACCCATCTCCAAGTATGATTTGTGAAGTTACACTTGGGTCGAGATCCACAAAGAAGTCTCGATTGCCCGTCATGTGGTTGCTGCACCCACTGTCTAAGTACCACACATTTTCTGATTCGCGATTGCTGCTGGAATAAAACAAGTCTTCATCCCTTGAAGTATTCAAAAAATTTGCATCTTCTTTTTCTTCCTTTTTTTCATTATTTTGGAACCAACAATCCCTTTAAGAATGATTAGGAATTTTGCACCTTCTGCATTTGAAGAAACAATCCTTGGATTCATGATTTGTTTTCTTGCAAATGATACAAGAATGATTGTTATCGGAGCTAGATGGTTGTTTCCCTTTCCAATTGCTCTTCCTTTCATATTGTCGCCAATTTCCCGACTTCCCTTTCTTGTGAAATGAACCTCCTTGACTGCCTGAACTTGTTTTAGAAACTTGCTTAGACTGAAAGGCTTGATCGGTTGATTGATTTGATGAGCGATTGATTCTTTGCTCATGTGCTAGAAGTGATCCTGTCAACTCATATATTGTTAATTTGGACAAATCTTTTGATTCTTCAATTGCAGCAGCGGCATGATCAAACTTGGGAGGGAGACAGCGTAACATCTTCTCTACCACTCGTTTATCCGGAATTATATCTCCACAACTTTTGATTTGATTCACAATTTCTATGACTCGTGAAGAGAAATCTCGAACAGATTCACGATCATTCATTTTGAGATTATCAAAATCTCTCCACAAGGTTTGAAGCTTTAATGAGATTGTTTTATCTGTACCTTGGAATTCCTGCTTCAAGATTTCCCAAGCCTCTTTTGCCTTCATTACACCAAAGATTCGAGGGAAAATTGATTTACCAACACCTTGTTGAATATATCGCAGCGCCATAGCATCCCTTTTCTTTAACTCCTTTTGAGCCTTTTCGGAACCTTCTTGATCCGTGTCTATTTTTTCATCGTCGATCACATCCCACAAATCTAGGGAGATGAAAAAGGTTTGCATTTGATTGCTCCAGTAGTCATAATGTTCACCTTCAAATATAGGAACTCCACTTGGAGAATAAGTAAAAAGAGAGGATGCCATGAGGTAGATGGATCTGTGATGGCTCTGATGCCAAATTTGTTAGGTGCGGAAGCTAAATTGGATTTGGCAAAAATTGAAATACTGCTGAAATTTAATTGAGTAGCTACTGCTCACTCTGATTTTCTTTAGATATTGATTACTAAAATTCTTGATACATGAATTACAAAAGATACCACTATATATAGTGTAGAATTCAAAGAAACTAATTAATAACTTGACTCTTCAAGACTTTGACTCCATATTCCAATACTTAGATTCATGCATCTTCTAAGTTCATGTACCTTCTGGATAAGATTACAAATTAAATACTTTCAACAGTTTCATGGGACAAGTTGTTTCTCCCTCCTATGCTTCCACATGGTAGTAACTTGGAAAAGTTTCGAAGCCTTAACTTCAAAAACATAGTATTTTGTGATTCCTGATAGAATCTCAATCACCAAAGCTCAGATGGTAGGCACTACTGATGAACTCACTCCTGAGATGCTTAAGCTACGCAGAGAGATGGTGGAGGCCGAGGAGCAAGCGTTTGGGACGGTGGCCAATACGTTTGAAGAGCTGGAACCAGCTTATGTCAAAGAATACATCAAAGCGAAAGGCAAGAAAGTGTGGTGCATTGGCCCTGTTTCCTTGTGCAACAGAGATGATTCGGACAAGGCTGAGAGGGGTAACAAGGCCTCAATTGACCACCACCATTGCTTAAAATGGCTCGATTCCCACGAACTGAGTTCCGTCGTCTACGTTTGCCTTGGAAGCCTATCGCGCCTATCCACATCACAGCTGGTCGAGCTTGGATTAGGCCAGGAAGCATTAAACCGCCCCTTCGTCTGGGTGATCAGAGATGGATCAGATGAGCTGAAAGCTTGGCTTTTGGAAGATAAGTTTGAGGAAAGAACTGGCGGAAGAGGCATTCTGATCCAGGGTTGGGCGCCCCAAGTGCTGATACTCTCCCATCCGTCGGTGGGAGCTTTTGTGACGCATTGCGGGTGGAACTCGACTCTTGAGGGAGTAACGGCCGGCCTGCCTATGATAACATGGCCAGTATTTGCAGAGCAGTTCTGCAACGAGAAGTTCATTGTGAATGTGATCAAGACAAGGGTGAGAGTGGGCGTTGAAATGCCTGTCATGATAGGGTAGGAAGAAAGTGTGGGAGTGCGGGTGAAGAGTGAAGATATAAAGAGGGCAATTGAGGAGGTGACGGATGGAGGAGAAGAGGGAAGAGAGAGGAGAGAGAGAGAGAGCTAGAAAGCTGGGGGAGAAGCGAAAAGGGCAGTTGAAGAAGGGGGGTCATCTTACCTCAACATGACACACCTCATACAAGATGTCATCGTGCAGCATGAAATGCATGTGGATCAGTCTGCAAATCTTGCAAACTTGGATGAAGCAAATTCTTCTGAAATAATAGTTAAGTAAAAGGCGATGAGCATGTGATAGCCTTTTTCTGGACAAGAGTGAGTCTATAATAGCATTGAACATTGTTTATTTAGAACCTGTTTGGTAGAAGTCATTAGATAAAACGGTATAAAATTTGAGATATGTTTTAAGGGACCCGAATCCCCTCCTGTACAGGATGCACACACCCGAGCATGGATGTGTGTGATCTGATGATTTCCCTCCTGCACGGGACCCTCTTGTAAAAGAGGGGATTTTCATCCTGTTTTAAAGGGTAAAAAATATTTTTTTTAATTTGATACTATTTAATAAAAGTCACAATAACAGCTTATTTGTTTGGTAGAATGAGATAGTTGATAAAAAAAACATTAAAAATTTTAATAATTTCTATTTTGCCCTCCATCCATTTTTTTCTTCAACCTCTGCTCTTTTACAATACAAAAAAATCTAATTATTCTGCAAATATATAGATGAAATTAATGAATCAAATTTGGACAAATCGACATATTCAATTAAGTACTTTTACAATTGAGCAATTACTTCGATGGATAGAACAATTACTCTCGCAATTGAATAATTACTTTTGCATACGAGGAATCAAACAAAACACCCAAACTCATATTTGCAAAATAAATCCCGATGTTTGCGAACAAGAAAAAGGCAGCGATGACGATGAAGAAAACGAGGGCAAGATGTTTGTGAAAAAAAAAGGCGGCGAAAGGCAAGATGTTCGTGACAACTGAATGATCTTACCTTCATTGGCACGAGGATTGAGAAGCCCTCAACCACTGCCAGATATGAAGATAATGTAAGACAACGGTGCCATAGATCTCGAAGAGGAAGACGGTGGTGTAAATTGACATCTGAATGGCCTTGCCTTCGTCGGTGGTGTCGCAACGAGAAAAACAGTGGCGCCATAGATTTGGTTTGGCCTAAGAACAAAATTTCGGTTTGATGATTTTTGTGAAGACAATGAGGGCATTTTTGATAAGTAATGTAATCTGGATGGACAATTCAAATTGTACACAATTGTAGAAAAATTTTGAGCAGCCAATAAAAAGTTTGGTGGGCAATGAGTAAAAGATATAAAAGATATCAAACATTGTAAAACATAAGATACCTTTTTTTTCAGGACTTTTTCTTCACTACCAAACAGATCCTTAATTTATTGATTCTGTAAAATGGGCATTTTTGTATATTTTTTCGTAAACATTACATAAATAATCATTATTATTTCCGAATTTAGGAGGAGGTCTGCTGAGAAAAAAAAAATTTAGTCCCATAACTTATTGAGTGTTCGCTTTTGATCTAAAAATTTTTAACTTTTTTATTTTGGTCCCATAACTCTTAGAGTTTGTCCAATTTTGGTCCCAAAAATTTTAACTTTTAGATTTTGGTCCCGTAACTCTTAGAGTTTGCCCAATTTTGATCCAATTTTTACCGAAAAGTGAAAAATAATTTTTTTTTTTGTCATGCACGGTGCACATGGTGATTGAATTTGGAACTTTCCATCATCGTTGTTGATATTTTATCATTTTTATTAGTGTTTCAGTAATATATATATAGAAAAAATAAGTAAAAAAATACAAAATAAATTTAAAAAAATTAATTATTTGGCACCCACATCAGCAAGAGTGACGGAAAATTCCAAATTCAACCACAACATGCGTTGTGCATGACAAAAAATGACATTATTTACATTTTTAGTAAAAATGGGACTAAAGTTGGACAAATACAAAGAGTTACGGGACCAAAATTAAAAAGTTAAAATTTTTTAGACCAAAATCGGACACTCAATAAGTTATGGGATAAAAAAAAACTTTTTATCTCGAGTTCTGCTCTCCTAATGGGATTCTGATTGTTCGAATTTAATTATAGAATTGAGAAATTTGAGACTTCTCTGTTAACCAAAAGATAAGATCACTTCAGGTTATTTAACATGGTATTTGCTTGCTTCAACTTTCTCTTTTATATCCCAAGAGAAAATTTAACAGTACTTTTTTGCTCTAGATTAACATCATTAAAATTTGTTTATCTAAAATTTCAAACTTTTATATCACTGAATTTTTTTTCTGTTCTCGTTATTTTTTTGTGATTCTCATTCTTGAATGACTGAATTTTTATTACTCCCTTCGTACCCTACTCAATTACTATTTGTCAAAAATGTCAATCGATATTGTTATACAATAAAAAGAATTATTATATCTTCTCTACATTAATATATTTAAATCTCATATTATTACTTTATACATACGAAATAAACTCAATTTAATTTAAGATGGCAAACAGAAAAGTAGAAAATGAGTTTGGGAATGAGGGAGTACAAAATATGGAAATTTACAAATAAGTCTCCATCCGTCCAACAAACGGATGTAAAATTGCCCAAATCTGTTGCCTAAGCCAATGGTTTTTTATTATGTTTGTTATTATATGAAAATAGATTTAGATGTAAAAGTGGCAAATTGAGTCCGTTGGTGGGCCGGTCCGTAGATTGGGCACCCAATTTTGTGGCCCAAAAACAACTGGGCCTATTTGGCTCAACGCAACTATCTTAGACGTCTAATTGAATTTGAATTTGGTCAGTCCCCAGCTGAATGATGATATCTTGTATGCATTGTATTTGTGTCAGTCATATTGTGATAAAATGAGCCCCCTTTATAAAACTGCGCATTTCACCATTCCCCTCATGTGGATGGGGGTAGGGGTGAAATTGGAAGTGTTGTTGGGGTGGTTTATGATAGAGGTTGGGAACTTAAATAAATTGTGGTTGGACATGGTATTATGTGAATTAAATGTGATATATGATAAGATAAATGTGATATCAGGGCAAATAAGTAGTAGTAAAGGCTAAATATGTGGGGATATGATATAATAAAGTGTGATACGAGGTGACATAATGGTGATGCGGACTTAAACAAATTCTGATCTGAGCACGGTATTGTGTGAATTAATTGTGATACCGGATTAAATAAAGGGTGATATGAACATGATGAATTGATGATCGCGTCCATGTTAATGATGATGATAATGATCATGAGAGAGACAGAGTAAAGCATCCAATAAGAAAAAAAACTGATGATGAAACAATGTTCCAATGGCATATCAAATTAACATTTAGCAAAGTAAAGATAGCATTTTGAGGTCTTTCATCCCCGCAAGATATTGCATGAACGTAGCTGACTAAATACATTTGATGAAAATATCACTATCTTAAATTTACATACTCCCTCCGTCCCAACTCTTTCTTCCTGTTTTTCCATTTCGGGACGTCCCAACTCTTTTTTCACACCTTAAAAAGGAAATAATTTACACACAAAAGTCAATAAATTATATTTTTTATATTTTATTATTTAACTTCACACTCACATACTCCAACTTTTCCTTAATATGTGTTATTGATATGTATTCACAGTTTTAGATTGGTCCAAGATGTCCTGAATAAGGAGTGAGATGTTAAGATGAGCAGATCCTCCAATTTCCATCTTGCTCATGGCCATCTTCCTCAATTCCTCTACCCTGTTTCTTCTCTCTTCACCATCTTCTCCTCCATCCATCAGCAACTCCACAGCCTTCTTAACTCGTTCCTTCAACACAACAACCCCAACTCGCTCCTCCTCCCCCCATCTAACCGGCAACTCAACCCC
>JAPKLY010002745.1:0-22637 GCA_026898435.1 Prunella vulgaris | reverse complement strand
TGCATATTGAAAAATATAGCGTATCATAATATTGGGATTAAAATTGGACAACCAAAAAATTAGATGACCAAAATCAAAGAGTAACTTTTTTTTTGGATAAAAATAACTATCTTGATAAATTATAGTAACAAAAATCTTTTTATCTGATACGTATTTTTTTCATTGCATTATACGTCATTGTAAGTAGTATATTAGTATATCTTCTAGTCCAACTCCATCAATGCACTTTGTTTAAGCATTAATTATTTTACCCTACTCTTTACCCTCCTTTTCTCCACCAAATATATATATGCACTTTTCTTTGCCCGTGATTTAATGCAATATGTCAGATGATATTTTGGAGTATTGTGATGTCCGTTTAAAAAAAAAGATCATATACTTTCCAAAAATATGATCTTTATTCGTAAACGGACATCACAATATCCCAAAATATCATCTGACATATTGCATTAAACCACGTATAAAAAAAAGTGCATATATTTGGTGGATAGAGAGAATATATCAGAACAGTAGATGAAATACTACGTTGGACCTTAGCTTTTCATGCATGGGCTATTCTTTTCTTTTTTTTCCCTTTCTTTCCATTCACTTATTATATGACTTCATACTTTTGGCACAGGATGATTCTTATTCTTGTTGTCAGATGGTGAGAAATGAATTATATATACCCAAATTTAAGTCCTTTTTCTTTAATTAATTCCTTTCTAGGCCGGACCCATTGAAAATTAATTAGTACTAGTCGTTATCAGTATATAGTATCAATGATCAATCAATTTCATCTTTGTTTCTACTCCTTTGATAACTATTGTGCAGAAAGATGCCTGAAAATGCTTATTTGCGGCGTCTAAAATATTTCTTCTCTCATTTAATTGCATCCTCATTTTTCCCATATGCATATGTACAATGTAGTTTTTTGTTTGAGTCTGCAGAATTATGGGAGGCCCCTGCATGGAAGCACGAGGCGTTTTGTTCTTTTATCAAAATTAAAGTAACTTTTGCTGGCTCTTCTATGAAATTGCCCCCTTTTAGTCCTCGTGATTATTCAGTCAAACAATTTATAAAATACGACTAATCGGAGATGGATTTAGAATTTCGTTTTAAGTGAATGGATTCTTCGTACTGTACAACAGAAAAAAAATTCTACATATAAAATAAAATAAAACTTTAATTCTTAAGTGGGACGACCACCTTCGACGCTCCTCCCCGAATCCCTAAATCCATCCTTTGGATATGGAATGTAATGAATTTGATACACCATTTTGATTCGAATATATTTTGGGGCCGTCTGGTATGAACTTAAGATGAGAATGATGATGAGTATCATTGAGGGATAACTGGTTTGGAATTATTGCACTTTTTAATCTATTTTTATGATTTCATTCATATATAATAAATAATATTAAATACTATTAATGAGAATGAATTCCTCCAATAATTTCCATTCTCGTCCACATTACCTCCAACCATGCGGACCCTTAATTATGATAATGACAGTTCTGCATTTGCATTCTTTCACAAAAGTCCACAATTATTAATGTGCACATATAATTACATGACAAATAAATTGTGGTTTCGAAAAGGTCATTGTGATGGATAGATACATGAATTGGAAGAACATGTTGTAATTTGGAGGGCCCACCTTCTTTAATCTCACAAGGACTCATATATATATAGAGAGAGAGAGAGAGTTATTCCATGATATGGAGTGTATAGATACAACAGTTAGTGATAGGAGATATGAGAAGGTGTATATCATTTTTATGGTCACAGTACGATACATTATGCAATTTTGATTTCAATCCTCTCATGTCTCTCTCAACAGGTCACATTATATACAATACGTGTTGTTACTGCATTGGACAATGACAATAATATCACGATTTTTTTTTGGCACCGGGTTTGTGATTTATTAAATGAATAAGTCTATTGTGTATCAAGTGCAACGTGCAATTGAAGTGTATTTTTAAAACATTACGCCTTTTATTTATTGAAAAATTAAACAAATTATTATTAAAAGATTTAGTAATATTTTGTATAATTTTTTAAAAATGAATTTGAATTGCATGGTACACCTGATGCATACAAAACTAAGGCTTATTAAATATATATTGACATAATTTGTAAGTTCAAAGGGTCATACGTCCTGATATACCGTGTCTAATTTATATGGTCTGAAAAGGTTGATTCAATTATTAATTTTATACAATTACTTTTTTCTAAACACTTCATTGAAAAATAAAGAATTCACCCTATCGGTAAATATTACTCCCTCCGCCTCAATATTTTCTTCATGGGTGGAGTTTTACGCATATTTTTCGCTACTTTTTATGAGAAAAATATTTTTTCACGACGGTAACTTAAGAAGTTGTAAAATGAGTACCATAACTTTAAAATATACTCCTTCCGTCCATGTATAAGTTATTCACAATTTTTGGGTACTAATATTAAGAAGTGTATAAAAATATTGATATGGTGCATGTGATGTAATGAAGAAAAGTGAAAAAAGTAATGAGAATAGTGTAAAAAGTATTAAAAATAATAATAAAAAAGTGAATACTGATTTCCTAAAAAGGTAAAAAAAACAAATGAACAACGTATAATGGAACAGACGAAAATGACAAAATGAGCAATTTATAGTGGAACGAAGGGAGTAGTAAAATAAGAATAAATTATCTCAAATCAATGCAATTAGGCTAATTGACCAAATTTGGACTGCATATGGGCCTAAATTCTAGCTGACCTGTCAGCTTAATTTGTTCTAAATTTTCAATTTTTGAAACTTACTGTCATTAAATTATCAATTTGAGAAAAAAAGATAAGGTCCTCATTTTGTCAGTTCTAAAATTTCATTTTGTTAATTCGAAAAATTATATTCCATCTATCCCACAAGAATTTGCACATTTTCTTTACTTGGACGTCCCACACAAATTTGCATACTAGTAAAAAAACATCGATCTACGTGCACACTCACAAAATTATACACATATTTACCCATATGCCACTGTTTTATTTATAAAACACATTTCTTAAAAAATATCCATCCTGTTGGGTGCAAATTCCTACGGTTCTTCTCAAATTTTTTCTTTCACTCTATCTACCTTTCCGAATGTATTAAAATTATAATATCAAATTAGATATTTTAGGGCCTTTTTCTTTCAGATATCATGTGTCTGACTAATAAAGTTATGAATTGTTTCTTACACTATTAGGACTTTATTTATTTTATATTATATATATGACTAATGAATTTTATTTCTATTTTAATTTATATTCAAATTTGTAATTTTTATTCTGTTTCATATTACTGTTGTTACTTGTGGGTTGTGAAAGTATGATGAGTTATGCATCAATATATGTAGTATTTATAGTATAATGAATTATGTACCAATGTATGTAATATTTATAGTATAATCTTTTTAAAATTTATTATTAAAATTTATTATTAAAAAAATAGGCTGAACGGGCCCATTAGCCCATGAACTAGATTGGGTTGGATTGGACTGGGCTTAATTTTTACAGGTCTGATCTGTAAATGGGCTGGTCCAGCCCAGCCCACAAATATGACTTGGCCCGCTAAACGGGCCCATTTGTTAGCTTTAATGATTTCATATTTAGATATTTGGATTTGACACAGTTAAAGAAAATACGCTCTGTATTTTAAAAATAATAATTTGGTGTTTAAATAAAATAAGTAATACTATGAAGCTTTGGTTTTTTCAATAAAACAAATATTATAATTAAAAAACATACCAATGGTTACCCGGTTGTCTTTATTAAAAAAGTTTTTGAAAGGTAATCGATTACAAGTTTATAATAATTTTTTTTTCAATTATGATAAGTTTTTTCCACAGTATATGACACATTGTATCATTGCATTATAGATCGAAACCGTAAACATTACAAAAAGCTGGAGACCACCTGAAACTGCAAAACCACACTGTAGCCGGAAACACAATCTGTACAAGAGGAGAACTTCTTCCCACCACAAGAAAAAAAAAATATTTTCTCGTTGTGTCTAAAATCAAAATCTCATAATCTTAACTAGTAGAACTCTAATCATTTAAGCTATCCACACTACTTTTCTTTATTCAATTTCCATATGGTAAATCAAATAAATTTCTATGGTAAATCAAATAAATTTCTATAGTTAGAAAGGGAGATAGTTTTTGCCCCTCCATCTATGTCCATTTATACATGAGTTTGCTTGTTTGTCCCATGCAAATGTATGTAAACATAATCACAATGTCATGATAAAGCATAAAAATGACAAGTAGAGAAACAAATTAGGGTTTTTTTCCTTTTTTTTTTGTAGGAGTTGAAATCTTTACACGTCGAAGTGACAGCATATATTAAAAGTTGGAATTGAAAAAGACAAAATGGGAAGGTAAAAAAAAAAAGGCAAAATGTGGCAGAAGATAAGCCTGTGAGGCAAATACTAAAAATCATGTTTCCTACAGTTGGACATGATCATCTGCACATCATGTGCACATTCATAGGTGAAATTGCTGTCTTAAAGGTGAAATTGTTGTCATATTCACTATTTAGATATACGTCAGCCGTCAAGTTAGCAGCACTCTCCAATTTTAGCCTCATCAAATTTTAAATTTTAAATTATAGTGATGTAGAATTAAATTTGTAATTCAAATTTATAAATCGGCATTTAAATTATTTAACATTTTTCATTTCCGTCCGTCCCAAAATTATTTCCACACCATATAAATGGAAACTATTGTTTTAACTTTATCCTCGCAATCCAACTAATCTCATTATTTTAGTAATATAACTTTACACAACACTCTACTTTTTTTAAAAATTGCGTCAATATTTTTATTTATTTTTTACTGTGGTCTGGACTCTCAACTCTATTTACTGTAGGGAGATCTAATAAGTAAATGATTTTAATATAGGTGTAATTTTTCTCTGCAAGAGTCGAACTCAGGATACGTGTGTGATTCTTGGAAGGAAGTTATGTAGTAGTTAAATGGTAACTCCTGTATTCATAATTAAAAGGGGGATTTGACACATTCGGATTCTATCTCTTAATTTTGGAATTCTTGCAATGGCCCCCTTGTGGCGGGATGATGGTTTTCTTATGAAAATTACGGTTTCGGCTATGGTGCGGTTCTGAAGTACAGTTTCAGATGGTTTCTCTCTTGTGATGGTTACAATTTTGATCTATAGCGAGACGAAATGATGTGTTAAATATATTAAAATAGAACGATATATTGTACTCCCTCCGTCCCAGGGATATATTAATGTATTTTTTAAATAAAATAGTGGTGTATGGATAAATGTGTGGAAAATTTTGTGAGTGTGCACGCAAATCGATGTTTTCCTTTTAAGTAGTGTGCAAATTGATTTGGGACAACAAAAAATAGAAAGTGTGTAAATTGGTTAGGAACGGAGGAGTAATTTATTACTTTAAAAAAAAATTAACTCCAACCAAAACCAATTTTCTCCCTCTTTTTCAATTTTAGAAACCTTCTTTTTCAAACTCAATCTTCTAAAGCTATTATTGGAAAATAATAGCCAAATATTTCCTCTTGTGATAATCTGCAGGTTACATCATATCTAATCAATATTTGTTAAAAGAAATGGGAAAAGAAGCTCAAGTTGTGAAAAATCTTGTCATTCTCACTGATCTTAAGAAGTCAAGTTGTTTCTAATTTGGGGGAATCGATTTGATTGCATTATTATGCGTCACATTTTCTATGGTGTCATTTTCCCCTGAGTGGAAAGATACTAATTGTCCACTAAAATGTATGGAAAGAAATTGGGGCCGACAAGTGGTAAAATAATTTATTTTGTCGAAACATGCATATATTTTAGTGGGATTATTATTTTATCCAATATTATAAATTAAAGCTCGATTATCCGAAAGAGTGCGGGCAATATTGACATGTGATGTGAGCTAACACATATATACAAGTTTTCTTTTCAATATTTATTTATGTAATAATTTGTAGTTTGTTGTGTACTAACTTTATTATATAATTGTTTATATATTTGATCATATTAATTATTACATTAAAATATTTTAAATTAATGATAATATTATATAATGAAAAGGGTTAATTCTATATAAATGCACCACATTTTACTCAACTTTCAATTTAATCATGAGTTTCACGATTATTATTAAAAATCTCAACCTTTTAAATAATTTCAATTCGATACACATTTTTTAATTTCCGGCAGGCAACTGACGTATCTCGCCGGATCGCGTAAAAGGTTGTCATGCTGGCGTTCACGTATTAAATTACATTTCTATTTTTTATTTTTTAATTTCCACATCATATATAATATATATAAAAAAATAACAAAAATCTATATTAAAAAAAGTTCTTTTTAGAATGAGAAATACGATGAAAAAAATATTTTTACACCAAAATCAATGTAGACTTGAAACGACACTAAAAAATACCTTTTTAATATAAATTTTCGTTATTTTTTGTGTATGTGATGTATGGTGTGAAAACTACAAACTAAAAAATAAAAAGGTAATTTAATATGTATAAGCCAGCGTGACAGCCTTTCACGTGCTCTAGCGAAACACATCATCAATTGAGGGCCGAAAATAAAAAATGTGAATCAGATTGAAATCTTTTAAAAAGTTGGGATTTTTAATAATAGTCGTAAAGTTCGGGATTAAATTGAAAGTTGAGTAAAAGGTGGTATATTTATACAGAATTAACCGTAATAAAAATAACTATATTTTAATTTGAGTTATATAGTAAAACTAATGTACAAAATACTTACTCTATTGCAAATATACGGATTTACACACTCAAGTAGTAGTTAAGATTATACATTGAGGAGATATTGACGAACACTACGAGTAACAGTTTAAATTACAATTCGTCTCATAATTATCTGATAAAATAGATTTAATTCAAAGATTAACTTTTTATCAGATTTAGTCCCAAATTTTTAATAATGTGCAATTTTAGTCTCAAAATTAACTTTTTATTAGATTTAGTCCTAAATTTTTTTGATAAGATCCAATTTTAGCCTCAAATAAAAGGTAAAAAGTGAAATAATATCGTTTTGAAATTAAAATTAGTAATTTGTGGTAAATCTATTGATGTAATTTTCACTTTTCACCTTTAACTTGGGGACAAAAAATGGACCTTATCAGAAAATTTGGGATTAAATTTAATAAAAAGTTAATTTTGGGACTAAAATTAGATCTTATTAGAAAATTCGAAACTAAATCTGATACAAAGTTAATTTTGGGATTAAATCTATTTTGTTAAATACTTATAGGACGAATTGTGATTTAAACTCCTTACAGGTAATCTATGAAGTATGAACATTAACCCATTAATGAGACAAAAGTTAGTACTAATTAGAACTCCCTCCGTCCCACTATAAGTTGCTCATGTTGTCATTTTCGTCCGTCCCACTATATGTTGCTCATTGCTTTTTTACCTTTTTTGGAAACTACTATTCACTTCTTTATTATTATTTTCAATACTTTTTACTATTTTCATTACTCTTTCACTTTTCTTCATCACATCACTTATATTTTTTTACTTTTTTCATCACATCACTTATACCTGTTCACTTTTACCTTAATTTGTGTGCCAAAAATCAACGAGCAACTTATAGCGGAACGGAAGGAATATTAGAAAAAAGAAAAAAAACCAAGTTGGCCTAATCATAATTACATTGATACAATTTGTCAACCACATTAGAGAACATATATAATGTGTGATACTTGATTGGCTGTGGAACGAACAAGCAATAATCGAGAAAGTGTTGAAAATGATGAATTTTTAATTACAAGTATTGAATTAGGTCATGTCTATAGAAAGGTTGACACTAGCTATCCCTAAATTACTAAGAAAAATCATTTAAAAGAACTCTAAATATCTAATCAATGTATTGTACAATGAGCGAGTCTGTACATCTGGTGCACGATGCACACACTCAACAGTTGAGATTATTTATATTGAAAAAGTAGAGAAGTTTATTATACTGAAAAATGTGGATTAATTGCACTGAAAATCGATACAATATGAACTTTTTAGTATATCGACTCACACTTTTCATTATCATCAATTCACATTTTTTAATATAAATAACCTTAAATGTTGTATGAGTGAGTGCACCGTGTGCTAGTTACACATGAGACTCCCTTCTGTATAAATTAATGAATGTGCACTCGGTCCAAAAATTTGTTTCTGTTCAAGCATAAGTATTAATTACATTGCTTCTATGATACATATAATGATATACATTTAAGAAATACTGATCAGTAGTTCGGTCTTAAAAACTATTATAGCTTTGAACAAAGAACTTGTTGATAGAATTTACTAATCGTGTTTGTTATGTGGCTAGTTACGTCGGATTAATTCTACCAAACAATAATCTTATGATTTGAGAGGGTTTCGTGTTCTTGGGTAATATAGAGAGAGAGAGAGAGAAGAGTTTAGAGAGAGAAAATAAAGTGTAGGAAATTTATAGAATTGTTGGAATTGTGTAATATACAAGAGAGATCTTATTTATAGGTGTGCGAGTGTGAGACGGCACCTTACGAGCCTGTTTGGCTTCCGGTGTTGATGAGGGTTCCTTACCCTCGCCTTGGTCCCTCACACTGCTTCCTATGTTGTGCCTCATCCTACTACATTATCTTAGACTAGATGAGCCTCATTAAAAACCTCGCCGTAAACCACCCTTGTGGATAAACCGGACGGAGGGAAAAAGAGCACAACCATCGGAGTCCTACCGGCTATGGGGCGAGCTCCCGGGAGAGCTACAATGATGGCGAGCTGCAATGCCTTGCGTGGTTTCTGGGCGCCTTGTGATGACGGACCTCGGCGAGGTCCTCGTGGGGGTAGGAGAGAGCTGCCCCCATGTGGGCGATCTCCGGACCTTCGTGGGTTTAGGTGAGCTTTCGCGGTCTGTCAAGCCTTGGTGATTATGTCGAAGTCCATTGTATTAGTTCGTCATGTCAACATTTGCCCCCCAGCTCGCGTGCATCATGACTTCGTCCAATGTGCGGGCGAGCAAGAGAATTCGGGCTCTGGCGAACTACCCTCGGGCGAGTGCCGAGCTGTCGGGCGAGCTCAATCATGGCGGTTGTCTCGGCCGACGTGGTGCGGGATCCTAGGCATCGTGCACACCTTTTGAGGCCTCGGTTCCCGCCCTCAATAATGACAACTTTCAAATTCTTTGCAAAGAGGCCCTCGTACTTTCTAAAAATCGCACCTCGCCCCGACGCTTATAAATAGGGGAAGGTGAGTTCATTTCTCACTTTTCCACTTCCGAGCTTTCAGAGTAACCTCCGGTGAACGACCTCCGTGCATCCGACGAAGTTTCCGGCGTTCCTCAAGGTAGAAAACTCGTTTCTTCTTCATTTCTTCTCTTTTTTCCTTTGATTTCTTTGAGTTTTTGGAAATTTTGAACATTTCCGGCAACCTTTGGACTTCTCTGACCGAAACTGTACCGTGACTCCGGCGACTCCGGACTTCGGTCTGCCCTTAGAAACTTTCCACCTTTGCTTTGACTATGTCGACTCACGAATCAAGTGGGACCCCCTCGAACCGTAATCCCGAAAAGCAACCGATGGTTGAGAATGAGCCCTCTCCTCCGATCTCGTATGTGGAGATTGGTTCCAGTTCCGAGGCGACCTCGGTAGCTCGCCAGGTCTCCGGCGAGCTACCCAGCAAGGTGCGCCCTGACTTGGAGGAAGGAGCCTCCAACACCGTGTACCGCGAGGTATGGGAGGAAGGCGATGAGGTCGCCCAAGAGGAAAGGGTTGCCAGTGGCAACGAAGAGCCTGAGGAGGCCACCGAGGTCGGCGAGAAGGGTGGCGACCTGGAGGAAGTTACACTCGAGTGGTTCCGCCGCATTGGTTTCCCGGAGCCCCAGTTAGTCGAATATCAGGTCCCCACCGAGGTCGTTCATCCCTTCGACTGGGACGAGTATGTCGCCGAGTACGCGGCGAGCTTCCCCTTCCCAGATCGGGTACTCCCCGTCGACCCCACCGACCTAGAGAAAGTCGTCCCATCTGATTACAGAGCTGGCGGGGTGGTGAGCCTCATCGATGAGTGCGATCTTCCCCTCATTCGTAGGAAGTATCGCATTCCGCTATACATCTTCATGTATACCCCAGTGAAGAATGAGCGGGCTGACGCACCTCCCGAGGGGTTGATTGCCCTGAATGTCGACGTACTTAGGGCCGGGCTCACATTGCCGTTGCACCCGATCATCGGCCAGTTTCTCGCTGACAATAACTTGGCCATCACTCAGCTCACTCCGAATGCATGAGGCAATCTTCTCACCGCGTTATCCGTCTTCAGGTTGGAGGGTTACGAAAATGCGACGACCTCGGCGGACCTGGGCGAGCTCTTCGCTGTCACCAAGCAGGCGAAGGATGGCGCGGGATATTACTACCTGAAAGCTCGCCTGGGAAAGAAATTCCTCGGGGACTTGCCAAACAAAGTCCGTGACTGGAAGGAGCAGTTTTTCTTCATAGGCGGAGACTGGCGAGCTTCTAGCACGTACCATGGGCGAAGTGACCATATTCCCACTCCGGAGGGATACGGGGAAGCCAGCAGTGGGTCGCCTATTTCGATGTGTGTGGGTTGAAATAGATATACTAATTCTAATCTTTTTTCCTTTTGCAGTTCCGAAGCGCCACAAGTCTAGCAGGGGCAAGCCCAAGGTGTCGGTCGAGTTCGACGTGGTGCGTGCCATTTGTTGTCTGAGAGGCGAGAAAGATAGGCAGATCGCCCACCTGTGCACGCATCATTGTTTGCGGCTCGCCCGGCTCCTCACCTTGCCACACCACCTCGATATCAAAGGTCCCGAGCTCCCAGGTTTACAACTCTTCAGAGCTCGCCTATAGGGGGGTAGTTCGCCCATTATGCTGACATTTTCTATCTTTGTGTAGGTGGTAGCTTCGTCGCCTTTCCCATCGCTGAGGTTCCCGAGGCCTATCAAATTGTCAAGCAGCGCTTTGAAATGGGCCCACCTCGCCCCAATAGGCTCGCCCCGTCATCGGTGCTCGCACTGGAGGCGAGTAAAGAGGCGGAGCTCGCCTCCAAGAAGGGCGAGGCAGGATGATCGGGGGCTCCGAAAGAACAAGCAAAGGCCCCCACAAAATCCAAGGCCAAAGAGGTCGCTAAGACCAATCGAGGTGGAGGGCGAGCTGGCGTCGCCCCTGAGCGAGGTCAAGGGAAAAGAGGCCTTCATCGGGGCGACAGGTCCCGAGTGGGTGACGAGGACCCACAAGCTCGCAAAAGGACCAGGTATACTGGTCTGGTTGACGAGGACTCCGATCGAGCTGAGAGAGTCTCGGCGAGGTCCGAGCAGGGAGGATCCGCTCAATCCACTGCTCCGCTGGCGGCTACGCCCATTCAGAGTTTGCCCCCCTCGCCGTCTCCGTTTGGTGTGTGAGCTAATGACGACACGCTTCTTGGTTGGGACCCCGACCGAGTTCAGTTAGTAGCTCGCCTCCCTGGGTCTTCATCATGATTGTTTTTCATTTCTCTAACATTTTTTATCTATTTTGATCTCGCAGTTATACCCCCATCGCCTTCCCGAACCGTCACAAGGCCCTGCATGCCTTCGAGCGATCTCGCTCCCTAACGTCGATGCGAAGCCTCCATCCGGGTCTAGTCCGGAACACTGTAAGCGAGATGCTGAGGCACTGGACGGCTCTGCTGGTGGCGACTATCAACAGTCAGGACCTGAAGGAGAATCTCCTCCTCTCGGCTCACCACGCGAGTAAATTAATGCTCACCAACCAGAAGGCTTTGGAGCAGGTCGCTCCGACAGGAATAAAAGGATGCTGGCCTTGGCGGACACTGCTGACAAGGCGAAGAGGCAGGTGCAGCTCGCCGAGGAAAGGGCCGAGGCTTCTTTGACTGCCGAGCAGGGTGCCCTGAAGCAACTGGAGGATCTTCAACGCAAGTTCGCCAAGCTCGAGCGAGAGGCAGAGGCCAAGATAAAGGCTAAGGAGGATGAGCTCGCCGCCAAGCTCGCACGGGAGGTCGGCGAGCATGAGGTTACCAAGAAGGACCTCGCATTGCAGCGGGGCCTAGTGAAGAGCTCCGACACCGAGTGTGCGAGGTTGAGAGCTGAGCTGGAGGCGAAGACCAATGAAGTCGCCGAGCTGCGGAATGTTGCGCCCTCTTCGCCGGATCTGATGGCTGTGAGGGCCGAGGCCTCGGACAAAGGTTGTGTCCAATGCTACACCGAGGTCCTGCGAAACCTTTGGTGGGCCCGAGCCCACAAGGACGACGAGGTCGAGGCTGTGGTGTGCGACTTCAAGGCCTGCCTGGACCGGGTTCCCTTCCCCTATGGCATCGAGCTGGACGTCGGCGACTAGGGGTGGCAAATGGGCCGGGCCGGCCCAGCACTGGTCCAACAGACTGTTCGTATTTTTCAGGCCGGGCCTTCATTTTAAAGGCCCAGCCTGGCCCTATGCGGGCCACCGGGCCACTGGGCCAAAATGGCCCATTACTTTAATAATTAAATTTGTAAAATATTATTTATATATAATAAGTGATGAGGCAAAAAAAAGTAAGAATATATGTAAAACAAATCTGCTCTTAATGGAACAAAAACAAATCACTCTGTTTTTTTTGCAAAAAGCCCTAAAACAAATATATAATATATCTATTCCCGATTTAATTGAGCATACTAAATCACATACTAAATTAGTAATAATATTGAATGACTGTTATGTAATATCATTCAAATAATATTTTACGACAACTTATGGTTTTTGTTATTAGCTATAGAGTAAATTAATTATTTTTTCTAATCGAACTAAGGAAGTTGGATTTAATATATTATGCATAAAGAGTTAAAGACTAACAATATTAAAAGTTATAAATTAAAGTATTATTCTCTTTGATTGTGCTTACCCACGGCCACGAAGAAGAAAGCCTTTACGACTTGCGAGTCCCAAGGTACAGGGGGTGATGGCCGGCGAGGCACGGTGGGTTGATGGCCGGCGCGGCGCGACGGCAGGAGGCGACGCGGCACGGTGGGCTGATGGCCAGCGGCAGCGATGCAGCAGCAGCAGACGTGGCGTGGGTGTGGAAATTTGCTTGAAGGAATTTAGGTTTAGGAATTAGGGTATGTGTATGTCCGTATGTGTACAATTTTTAATTGATGGGCCATTGCATTGGGCCTGGGCGGGTTTGCTGAAACAATTGCAGAATTAAAAAAAAAAATGTCGGGCCACTCTTTTTTTTCGGGCCAAGCCCGGCCCTGTTCATTTTGGGCTGCTATTTTTTAGGCCAGCCTGGCCTGAAAAATTGGCCAACTGGGTCGGCCCATCGGGCCGGGCTCATTTTGCCACCCCTATCGGCGACCTCCCCAAGCTCGGCATTCCCCTTGACTTTATGCCGGCTCGCTTTCAAGTTATCAAGACCGTCTCGGTGCCGGAGCTGAACATTGGCGAAGAGGAGGTCGTCGATGAGGAGGTGCGGACTGCCCCCACCATGGAGCAGATGCAAGAGGTTTGTGGGGACGCGATGGTGAACATAGGCGAGTTCGACGCTACTGGGCCCACTGGTAACATCACTACTGAAGCCGAGCTCGCTCTTCCGTCCGATCCAGTTGTCCCCGCGGCCCCGGATGCTTAAGCCTTTTTACCTTGCTTTTCTGTTTACATTTTCACAAGTGGTTGTAGTTCGTCGGGCTGCGGAGCTCGCCCAGAAGGAGCTCCGTTTTGTAGTTTCTGATTTTTTATTTAAGTAGATGTAGCTCGCCGGGCACGTGCAGCTCGCCCAGAAGGAGCTTTTTGTAGTTCAAAGATGGCTAGCTAGTCGGCCTTTGTGACTAGTACCACTACTCATACTTAGGATTTTTTCAAGTATTTTTTACTTGAAAATTTCTTAAGTATCTTTTGGATATAAATCGAGCATTTTTTGTCTAACTCTTCTTACTTATGTTTCCGCGCTTTACATTATAATTTTCAGATAGCTTGTTTTTATTTATTTTGTGGGTACTTAATTGTTCGTCTTACTCTACTTTGAGAAGCGAATCGTTCGTTTTACGTCACTCACGACCACGAATTGTACCTCTGCTTTTAGAGTACATATTCTTCGTCTTACACCACTTAGGGCCGCGAATCACTCGTCTTAAACCACTTGGGGTAGCGAGTTCTACTTTGTTTAATTCACGTTGGGCAGTCGGGTTTCAAGAACCTTGCCTTAGACGTTTTTCATCTTTATCACGAATTTTTCTAACTTGAGGCAGTAGGTGCTTGGCCACCCTTTGAGAAGAGTACCTTCGCTACCCTGGGCACTTTGGCCTTTGCCTTCGATCTTTCTGATTACAATGTTTGGTACCTTGGTCCTTACACATTACGAAATCTCAGACACTTGGCGAGCTGGGGCTGGCGAGCTCCTTCGAGTAGTGGGTGACCTGGGTTAGCTCGTTTAGTTGGCGGGCTACGCAGGTCCAAACACTTGGGGAATTTTTCTGATTTCACAAAACTGCCCAACTTTTCATGGCAACGTAATTTACACTGGTTGCTATCAACATTTCTGATGCGAACCTTTGAATAGTCTATTACAGAATTCTAGTCTATTGGTAGAACTTTTTCAGGTGGGCCGCACTCCAGGTGTATGACGAGGCGTTGCCTTCTGCGTCTTCGAGGTCGTAGGTGCCGTTTGGCCAGACTGCAGTGACCCGGAACGGTCCTTCCCAGTTTGAACCGAATACACCTGGTGGGGCCATCAATTTCTTTTTCAACACCAGGTCTCCGACCTTAAATTTTCGGTCTTGGACCTGGGAGTTGTAGTACATCTCTGCTCTACACTTGTAGGTGGCGTTCTTCATTTCTGACGAAGCTCTGGTCTCTTCGATCAGGTCTTTTTCCACTGCAAGGGCTTCGTCATCATATCCTACCACCTTCCAAGTCTTGTTCTGAACTTCGACCGGGACAATGGCTTCAGTCCAGAAGGCTAGGGCAAACGGGGTCTCTCCGGTGCTGGCTCTATAGGAAGTTCTGTAAGACCACAGGACCTCCGGGAGTTCGTCTGCCCAACTCCCTTTTTTCTCCTCGAGGCGGAGCTTCAATATGTGTTTCAGGATTTTGTTCACCACCTCGACCTGGCCGTTCATTTGTGGATGGTCCGGAGTTGAGTAGTGTTTCTTGATGTTCCATGAACTACAGAAGTCTCTCAACTTTTAACCGTCGAACTGCCTTCCGTTATCTGTGATGATCAACTGCGGAAGTCCGAACCTGCAGATCAGGTTCTTCCATATGAAGCCGATCATTCTTTCTTGCGTTATTGTTGTGAGAGCTTCAGCCTCAGCCCACTTAGTGTAGTAGTCTACTGCTACAACAACAAACTTTACACCGCCTCTACCACGTGGAAACGGGCCAATCAAGTCGATACCCCATTTCGCGAAAGGCCATGGGCTGAAAACCGACTTCAGTTGATTGGCTGGGGAGTGGATGTTAGGTGCGAAAAGTTGACACTTTCGGCACCTTCGCGCGAAGCTGATGGCATCTTTGCGAAGAGTGGGTCAATAGTAGCCCTGCCTGATCGTCGTATATGCCAATGCTTGCCCCCCAGCGTGACTCCCACAAATTCATTCGTGGATTTCTTCTAACACTTCGGACCCCTGTTTTTTGGTTAGGCACTTGAGCAGGGGTAGAGAGAATCCACGTTTGTAGAGTTGGCCATCCAGCAGAGTATATCTGACAGCTTGCTTTACTAGCCGGCTAGCTTCTCAGGTGTCCACGGGGGTTGTTCCGTCTGTTAAATATTTTTAGATTGGAGTGCACCAATCTTCACCATCTTCACTGTCCTCCTGCCCCCCACTCGAGGTTTGATTTATCTTGTAATCGAACATCGAGGGGTTTTTCAGTATGGTGATTACAACCTCCATGAATTCAGCTTCACCGTCACTGGTAGCTAGCTGGGCTAAGGCATCTGCTTGTGTGTTTTCTAGTCGCGGTATCTGATTGATGTAGACCTACATAAACATCGAGATCAGATGCGCGCCTATCTTCTGGTAGGTCATCATCTGCTGGTCTTTCGCCTCATACTCCCCCGGACTTGGGATATTATTAGCTGGGAATCTCCGAAAACTTGAAGATTGGTTGCCCCCACAGCTAATGATAGCCTAAGTCCCGCTATCAACGCTTCATACTACGCCTCGTTGTTGGTTGCTCGAAAGTCGAACCGGATTGCGGAGGTGAAGACTTATCTGTCCGGGCTGATCAGGACTACGCCGGTGCCTGCTGCTACGCTGGTTGATGATCCGTCAAAGTAGAGATGCCACGGAGCTATACGTCCCCTCGTCGGATCTTGTGGGAAAGTTAGCTCGACAATGAAGTCGACAAGTGCTTGTCCCTTGATCGCTGTTCGGGGTGCGTAGGTTATACCGTATTGGCTGATCTCTAGTGACCATTTCAGCAGGCGTCCGGCGGTGTCTGGGCGCTGAAGTATTTGACGTAGTGTGAACGTCGTCAATACTTCTATCGGATGGTCAAAGAAGTAGGGCCTCAATTTTCTAACACTCATCATCAGTGCATAAGCCAACTTCTCCGTTGGGGTGTATCGCAACTCAGCTTCGTGTAAGACTTGGCTTACATAATACACTAGTAGGTGTGTTTTAGCCTCTTCTCGGACCAGGACAGAGCTGATGGCTACCTCCGACGCGACTAGGTATAGGTACAACTTCTCTCTAGGTATCGGCTTTGACAGGACCTGCGTATCTGCTAGGTATGTTTTGATGTCTTCGAAGGCTCGTTGGCATTCACTTGTCCACACGAAGTGGTTTTTGAGGTAGAGCTTGTTGGCTTTGGCCGTCTCTTTTTACCTCCGTGTGTTTGCCTTAATCTCCTCGAAGAACAGACGATTTCGGTCACCGGACCTGGAGATGAATCTGTTCAGGGCTGCCATGCACCCAGTCAGTCTTTGAATTTTCTGCACGGAATCGGGGACACCCATCTCGATTATACATTGGACCTGCGTTGGGTTGACCTCAATTCCACGCTGGCTAACTAGGTACCCCAGGAACTTTCCAGAATGTACGCCGAAGCTGGTCTTCTTGGGGTTTAACTTCATGTTGTAGTGGTGTAGTATGTCGAAGGTCTGTTTTAGGTGGTCTAGGTGGTCCTCCTTTCTCAGACTCTTGACAACTATGTCATCTATGTACACCTCCATGGACTCGCCAATGTGTTGGTTGAATATTTTATTTACCAACCTTTGGTAGATTGCTCCGGCGTTGATGAGTCCGAACGGCATCCTTTCCCAACAATACATGTTTTTGTTGGTGTAGAACACCGTATGTTCCTGGTCATCTGGGTGAAAAGCTATCTGGTGATAGCCCGCAAAAGCGTCCATGAATGTCATCATCTCATGGCCTGTGGTGCTATCCACTAGCTAATCAATGTGAGGTAGCGGGAAGTTGTCCTTCGGACATGCTGTCATGGATACCGAATTGATTGGAAGTATTTCTTTGGCGGAGTCATTGGCTGAAGTGGAAATGGTGGCTGAAGATACTAGGGTTACTAAGATGAACGTGGAAGATGAGATTAGATTGAGTTAGTGTCTGAATGTGAAGTGAATATCATGTTGACCGATCCGACGGTGAAGAAGTAATGGGAGATTTAATCACAACCATACATTTGTTGAGTTGTTGATTATCTCTTTATTTGCAGAATTTCCCTAAAGACTTTTAGTCTATTTCTTTTTAGTCCCTGTATTAGTTTTATTTACATTATGTTGGTGGTCCCCTAGTGGGTTGATATTATGCCATTTTGGCAGGGAATTAATCAAGCAGAAATTAGTACTACTTCTTCCTCAATATTCTTCTCTCTCTTTCCCAATTCTCTCTCATTCAATCATTCCTTCAATCATATCTTCTTCACGTTAATTTCCAGAAAAATACAAAAAATAGTTACAAAAATTATGTTACAATTTCTCAATTAAAATCAGAACATAACAGTTGGTATTCAGAGCTGGTTGATCCTCGGAAATGGCGGAAGCTACACATTTTAAAGACCTGCAAGAATCACAAAAGAAGTTAGAACAACTGGTGCAAACAGAAGCATTAAAGAGGGAAGCTACTGAGGCTAAGTTACAAGATACTATCCAGGGAGTAACTTCTAAGGTGGAGGATTCCATAGGAGGCATTACTTCAAAGGTTAATGAGCAACGAGTGGAAATTATGGGAAAGCTGGACCATGTTACAAATGCTTTGGCAGCTCTCCAACTGCAGATTATGAACTATGATAAAGGAAAAGGTCAGTCAAGTAATGAATCAATTTTGGGTGATCCAAATGGTGGCTCTAAAACATTAGGGCTAAATACTCCAGCCCTGGATTTTCCCAGGCTAAAACAGATTCAAGAACATGCAGGACCAGTGGTGCACACCGCTTTGCCTAGGGTGGATTTTCCTAGATTTGATGGATCAAATCTTAGAGTTTGGGTATTGAGGTGTAATTCTTATTTCAAGCTAGTACCCATGGCCTCAGATTCTCACAAAGTGAGCCTTGCCTCTATGCATTTTGATGGTAAGGCAGCTTTATGGTATCAAAACTTTGTACAAAGAAAGGTTGAGCTTCCTTGGTCACAATTTATTGAAGTGTTAAGTGCTAGATTTGAGGATATGAAGGAAACTAAGATTATTGTTGAGTTTAATAAGCTGAAACAGAGTGGTTCATATGCTGATTATGTGGACAAGTTTGAAGAGCTTAAGGCTTGCATGCTATTAGTTAATAATGAAGCTTTTTCTGAAAAATATTTTGTTGCTAGTTTCATCAGTGGGCTTAATGAAGATCTACAGTCTTCTATTGCTATGTTTGAACCCAAAACCTTAGAGCATGCAATTGAGTTAGGTAAAAAACAGGTGTTAACATTGGAGGCATTATCCAAAAAGTTTAAAAATGGTAATAGGAATTTCAATTATTCCTCAACTTTTAGCAAGAAACCAGAAGGCAATGTTTCTCCAACACCTAAATTACCTCCTGGTGGTAATAGGGCACCTATTAAGGTGTTAACACCAACTGAAATGGCAGCCAGAAGAGAGAAAGGGCTTTGCTACAATTGTGATGAGCCTTACACATTTGGCCATAAATGTAAACAGAAGATTACATACATGGTTATGGCAGAAGAGGATGAGTGGTCTAGTAGTTTGAGCCAAGGTGTGCCTGAAGGAAATTCTGAAGTGATGGATGAAGTACAGATTACATTGAATGCTCTAGCTGGAGAAACTGGAATCACTACAATGAGATTGTTTGGGGAGTATAATCAACAAAGGTTGAATATACTCATTGACACTGGAAGTACTCTTAGCTTCATTCAATCAGCCACTGCTAAGAGGCTTAGATGTCCACTCACACCAATTAATCCATTGTTGGTCAGGGTTGCCAATGGACAAAGGCTGGTTAGTGCCAAGATGGTAGATGCATTTTGCTGGAAGATGCAAGGAAATGAATTCACTTATTCATTGAGAGTGTTGGAGAATGATGGGTGTGACTTAATTCTTGGTGGTGATTGGCTTAAATCATGTACACCTATTGAATTGGATTATGACAAAATGACTTTTACAGTCACTCTCCTGGGAAGAAGAGTTAAATTGCAGGCATTAACAACAAATATTGATTGTTGCATGATGTCTGGAGTTGAGCTAAATCTGATGCTACATTCTAGGATACCTACTGATGTGGAAGAAATGTATTTGGTCACATCTAATGTCCCTAAAGAAGAAGATAACAAGGAATTGCAGGAACTATTGGTGAAGTACCAAGTGGTGTTTGAGGAACCTACAAGCCTACCTCCAGGTAGGGGAGTGGAACACCAAATTTTATTGAAGCCTGGAAGTGTTCCAAGACAACAATATCCATACAGAACCTCACATGCTCACAAGGAAGAAATTGAGAAAATTGTGAAGGAGCTGTTGGAGACAGGAATTATTCAGGATAGCAAAAGTCCTTTTGCTTCTCCAGTAATTTTGGTGAAAAAGAAGGACGATACTTGGAGAATGTGTGTGGATTACAGGTATGTAAATGAGTTGACTATCAAACACAATTATCCCATTCCTATTATTGATGAGTTGCTGGATGAATTAGAAGGAGCAAGTTTCTTTTCAAAAATTGATTTAAGGTCAGGGTACTTTCAGATTTTAATGAAGCCTGAACACAGGCATCTGACTGCTTTTAGGACTCATAATGGGCATTATGAGTTCCTTGTTATGCCTTTTGGCCTTTGTAATGCTCCTGCCACCTTCCAATCTTTGATGAATAAGGTGTTCAGGGATTACTTAAGAAAGTGTGTTCTTGTTTTCTTTGATGACATCTTGGTCTACAGCTCAAGTTGGGAGGAACACATCAAACAGTTAGGAGTGGTGCTACAGATATTGAAGGAAAATCAATTATATGCTAAGAAGAGCAAATGTGATTTTGGGCAGAGACAGATTGAGTATTTGGGGCATGTGATTTCTCAAGATGGAGTAGCAACTGATCCTAATAAAATTTCTAGTATGGTGAAGTGGCCAACTCCTAAAAATATTAAACAACTTAGGGGATTTCTTGGTCTTACAGGGTATTACAGGAAGTTCATTAAGGGTTATGAGGAGATTAGTAGACCTCTGACAAACTTACTTAAGAAGGATGGATTTAAATGGAGTGGTGAAACTGATCTAGCTTTTCAAACCTTGAAAGAAACCATGGTAACAGCTCCTGTTTTGGCATTACCAAATTTCAAGAAACAGTTTGTGTTAGAAACTGATGCTAGTGGTAAAGGGATTGGAGCAGTACTCATGCAAGAAGGAAAGCCTATTGCTTATTTAAGCAAGGCTTTGTGTCCTAGGAACCAGGTCCTTTCTATTTATGAAAAGGAGTTCCTAGCAGTGCTCATGGCAATTGAAAAGTGGAAACATTACTTGCAGGGGCAAAGATTTATCATTAGGACTGATCAACAAGCACTCAAGCACTTGTTGGACCAGAGAGTGGTTACACCAATGCAACATAAATGGATCACTAAGCTATTGGGATATGATTATGAGATCCATTATAAAAAGGGAAAAGAGAATATAGCAGCTGATGCTTTATCTAGGAAGGAGGAAGATGAGTTATTGCTAGCTGCTGTATCTACAATTGTGCCCCTATGGATTAAGCAAATCTTACAAAGTTATGTTGGGGATGTCTTCATAGATAAGATCATCGAGGCTAAATCTTTGGATACTGGTAATTATTCTAATTTTCAGTTGGTGGAGGGATTGCTGAGGTACAAGAATAGGGTGGTTGTTGGTTTAGAAAGAGGAGTTAGGAAGTTACTCTTGGAAGAATTCCATCACACCCTATATGGAGGTCATTCTGGAATTAATGGTACTTATCACAGGATCAATAAGGTTTTCTTTTGGCCTAATATGAAGAAGGATATCATGGATTGGGTTAATGATTGTGAAGTGTGTGCACAAAACAAGTCTGACCATGGGTTTAGTCCTGGCTTATTGCAACCATTGCCAATCCTAGAACAAGCCTGGACACACATCTCAATGGATTTTATTGAGGGTTTACCAAATTCTTGGGGAAAGAATGTCATTTGGGTGATTGTTGATAGGTTCACTAAATATGCACATTTTATTGCTGTATCACACCCTTATACAGCCCAGACATTGGCTAAAAACTTCCTAGACATCATCTACAAGCTTCATGGATTGCCGGTTAATATAGTGTCTGATAGGGACAAGGTGTTTACAAGTAAATTTTGGCAAGAGCTGTTCAAATTGTTGGGAACAAAGCTGAATCTGAGTTCAGCTTATCATCCCCAAACAGATGGGCAAACTGAAAGAATTAATCAGTGTTTGGAGCAATATCTGAGATGCATGGTGCACTCAAACCCAAAGCACTGGTTGAAATGGTTGTCATTAGCTGAGCACTGGTATAACACCAACTATCATACCAGCCTCAAAATGACTCCATTTCAAGCTCTATATGGGTATCTACCTCCTACTCATAGCATCATACCGTTTGTGGGAATTGACAACGCAGAAGTCAAAGAATTGTTGCAGCAAAGACAACAGATGATAGAGCAGATCAAGCAAAACTTACAAATAGCACAAAGTCGCATGAAGTTCTTTGCAGATAAACACAGGCAGGAAAGAAGTTTTGAGGTTGGTGATATGGTTTATCTTAAATTGCAACCTTTTAGGCAAAATTCTGTTTATCTTCGAAGAAATCTCAAATTATCTTCTAAATATTTTGGGCCCTATAAGGTTTTAGAAAAAATTGGTAAGGTAGCCTATCGTTTGGATCTTCCTGAAGGATCTAAAATACACCCTGTATTCCATGTTTCTTTGCTTAAAAAACAAGTGGGAAGGAGAATCGTACCTTCGCAGACCTTACCCGTGGTGAATGAAGAGGGTACCATGCTTGTTCAACCCTTGGAGATCCTTGAGCATCGAAAGATCCTGGAGAAAGGAAAAATAAGAAATCAGGTTAAGGTGTTGTGGAAGGAGAGCGATTGGAAGATTGTAACTTGGGAGAGCACTTCCTTAATCAAGAAACTGTTGCCGCGAGTCGATCCTTGTGGACAAGGATCTGTGAATCGGGAGGGTATTGTCATGGATACCGAATTGATTGGAAGTATTTCTATGGCGGAGTCATTGGCTGAAGTGGAAATGGTGGCTGAAGATACTAGGGTTAC
>JAPKLY010002744.1:11326-22642 GCA_026898435.1 Prunella vulgaris | reverse complement strand
GGGTTTTGAGGATAGCTTCCTGTTAAATCAGGTCGTGGACGTAGGAGTTGGTTATCTCCGAACCACGTTAAAAAGTCCCCTGTGTGCTGGTTTACTGTTTTGTTCAGGATCATAATTGTCATCATATTAAACTGAACATACTGCATTGTTTTTAACCTTCAGGACTGAATCAATCATCCTGAATCTGAATACTGTGCACTCAGCCTTAACCACCAATTTACTAAGCAACTCAGAGAAAGCGTTTTCAGAAACTAAAACGAGTAGAATCTAAGGGCTCACCTTCCGCACGTACTCTGACTCACTGAGATAGTAGTCCAACTGACTCGCTTCTGAGCAGTCAGTAGGTTTGTTATCTCTACTGAGCCTCCGAGCACTTTACTCACACTCAGCTTATCTGACTCAGTACTGAACCGTCCCTGCTGCCCCTGCGGACGTTCAGCATACTGAGTACTTCAGAGAATTCTGACTGAGTGCGTTAGAGCATTTTTCTGAGTCTTTCAGAAAAATCTGACATCAGTGTATTCCCCCCCATACACTGATTTAACTCATTTCGGGACCAACAAGTGGTATCAGAGCAGTGGTTCAAAAGATCACTGACTTTGTTTATCAACAGTTTCTGAGGAGAAACTTTTGGTGGTCTACTGAACTGATCTTGTTTCTGAAAAATTGCATATCATGGCATCAGGTTCTAAACGCCTCGAAGGCAATCTTCCTGAATTCTCTATTGACAACTATGATTATTGGAAATTCAGGGTTCTCGCACATCTCTATTCTATCCATGATCAGATGCCACAGGTGATTGAACATGGGACAATCAGATTTATGAGAAATCTTCAGACGACTTGGCCTGTTGCTGGCAATGTCCCTGTTCCAGCCGCCGGAGATGAAGAGGTGGAGAGGTCCGCGCTTAATTCTGATCAGATTAAGCAAATAGGACTGGATAATGTTGCCAAGAACATTATACTCCACACCATTTCTTACGAGAACTCGGTCAGGCTGATGCATCTGAGGACAGCTAAGGAGATCTGGGATACCCTGAGGGAGATGAGCGAAGGTTCTGAAAAGATTAAAGAAAACAAGAGAGATCTCGCTATCAGGAAGTTTGAGGGCTTCAAGATGCTAGAGGGAGAGTCCATCGATCAGATGGAAGCTCGGTTCATTAAGATGATGAACGAGCTAGCAACCCTTGGGAAGGAGTTTCCCAAAAGGGAGGTGTCTTCTAAGATCCTGAACTGTCTCCCTGAAAGATGGGACACAGGAGTAATTTTGTTGAAAAATACTCAGGACCTTACAAACATCACTCACTCACACCTATTCTCTGAGTTAAAGGCTCTAGAATTTGACCTCGATAAGAGGAAGAAGATGGGTGTTGTCAGTGAGGAAGTTAGTGAGGAGAAGACATCTGAAAAGGAAAAGAGCGTGGCTCTTAAAGCTACTCCTGAGCCTGAGGCTGGATCTGGCTCCAAGTCTCTAAAAGACATGAACAAAGATGAGCTAGCCTTGGAGTACAGCCTGATGGCACGGCGATTCGAGAAACTGAACTCTCGTTTCGGCAGGTATAAGAAATTTTATACTGACACCCGTGATCGCAGGTACTCCAGCCCCAGGAGATCTAGCCCCCGGAGAGAAGAAAGGAGAGGTTCAGATTCCAGGAGGGATCGCAATGAGCTTGAGCGACGCAGAGATGAAAAGAGGAGAGAGGATGAGCCCAGAAGATCCAGCTCCAAACCTGAAAGATCATCAGGGAGCAGGAGGGACTCCTCTGATAAAAGGTACACTGACAAGAAGCTCTCTTCTGATGCAGATCAGTGCTACCATTGCAAAAAATCCGGACACTATCAGTATGATTGTCCGGAGCTCAGTGCTCGTGAGCGAGAAGATCGGAGAGCTAAAAGAGAGCTCAGGGCTTCAGACCGGAGAGCGTTGCTAGCTGAGGATTCCTCAGATTCAGATGGCCCTGGACGCCGGTCTCCTGAACTCTTTTCAGATGAGGAGTATGATGACCTCTGCCTGATGGCAGATGATGAGGTATGTTCTTCTGCCTCTTCTCCTGATCACGCACCTGAGTTTAGCTCAGATTCAGCTGGAGAACTCGACCTTCAGCTCGCCCTAGAGCAATTGATGGTTGACTTCTCAAGGCTGCAGGAGACTCACACTCACACAGTGGATGTTAACGCACAACTGAGTGAGAAGAACGATCGGTTAACTGAGTCTCTCAGAGTAAGAGATACTGAGGAAGCCCTCAGATTAGTACATCTTCAGGAGGAGCTACTTAATGCTAAGAATAAGCATGATGAAGCTCCACTGGAGGTAGAAAGACTGAAGGGTGTCATCAGCTCGCTGATTGAGACTCGTGATACTGATTTGTTCCTTGCTCAGGAACAACTGATAATTGAGCGAACTGCCTTAAGAATGATGCTCGAAACTGAGTGGCAAGATCGCCTCTGTGCTGAGCAAACCGCTTGGGATCTTGAGCTGATATCAAAAGATAAAGCTCATTCAGAATTAGTGCTTCAATACACCACTGAAATTGAGGCCCTGAAAGAAACCAATGGGCATCTTGAAGTCAAGCTGAAGAAGTTATACACATCTACCCAAGTGGTTGATGAGTTGACAAATTTCTCTCAGCTAACTGATGGTGCTAAAGCTGGGTTAGGCTATAATGCCTCAAAAGACCCAAAGGGCAAGAAAAAGAGAGGTGCTTCAGGAAGCAACTCTCAGAAAAAGTCTGTCCCTGCCCTAACTGATGACAAGAGCTTCAGTGTTGCTCATCAGAACAAAGGCAAAGGGAAGGAGAAAATGCCTGCTGAACCTGTCAGGCAAAGAACTGAGAAACCAAGACAAAAACCTAAGGAAAAGGTCAAAGTTTCTCATTCTGAGTCTAGGAAGACAGACCAAAGGAACTCCAAGGTCCAGCCTAGGAATCCTGAAACTGGGAAGAATTTTGTTCCTAGCACTTCTCAGGCCCAGCCTAGAAATGTTCAGAACAAAAGGAACTCAGGACAAAGGAGACCTCAGGCAAGACCTAGGACTACTGAGGTTCAGACTTCTCAGACAGGGCACAGAGCCCATTAGGAGCGTCCTAATTCTCTAAGAAGAAGGACAAACCAGGTGGCCTCTGAAAGGCAATGGAGACTTGACTCCAGAAACACTCAGACCAGACCTCATGTGCCAAGAGGTCAGGCCAGAGCTGCTCCTTCTCAGAACAGACTTCAGCCCAATGCACCCAGGTCAAGAAGAAACAGGAGGCCCACCCCCAGAAATCAAACTAGGGCTCCTGTATCTCAGGCTGACACCCATACACCCTCAACTTCCCAGGCACAAAGGAAGAAGAGAACTGTGTATGTTGACATTTCAGGGAAACAGGTCTACACTTCTGATGCTATCAGAATTGTCAGACAAATCTGGATCCCGAAGGGTATGGCTGACTCAGTAGGACCCAATACGAGATGGGTACCTGAGGCCTGATTCTTTTCAGGTCACTGCGGGCTACAAGAAGAAGAAGGAGGATCTGATGAATTGGTACTTGGACTCAGGATGTTCCAGGCACATGACCGGATTTCGTGATCTCCTTCAGGATTATGTAGCTCAAGAAGGCCCGCAGGTAACCTTTGGTGATAACTCTAAGGGTTTCACCAGAGGATTCGGAACCCTTGTTATTAACTCTGTCCGCGTTATGAATGTATCATATGTTGAAGGACTGAGACATAACTTGCTCTCGGTTAGTCAGTTTTGTGACCGAGGATATAGTGTAGAATTTACATCTAACATGTGTCTCGTAAAGGACAAATCTACACTGCAGGTTCTGATTACAGGAGTCAGGAGGGGCAATGTATATTTTGCTGACTTCAAGAGCAGCCCTCCTGAAACCTGTCTGGTCGCTAAGAGCTCCTCTGAGCTCAGTTGGCTTTGGCATAAACGTCTGAGTCACTTAAACTTCAAGATTATTAACAAAATCTCTAGACTTTCTCTTGTAGATGGTCTGCCAAATGAAGTTTTTAGCAAAGACCACGTGTGCGGAGCGTGTCAGGAAGGCAAGCAAACCAAAGCCTCATTCAAGGTGAAGGAAGCCTTCTCTACTGACAAAGTGCTTCAGCTCCTGCACATGGATCTCTTTGGTCCAGTAACTCCTGTCAGCATAAATGGTAGGAAATATACCCTTGTGGTTGTTGATGACTATTCCAGGTACACTTGGGTTATTTTCTTGCTGAACAAAAAGGAGACACAGGTCAAGCTTCCTGAGTTACTCAAGCAATTGAGTACTGAACAGGGTCAGAGCATTGTCAGGATTCGATCAGATCGAGGAACCGAATTTGTAAACTCTATTATAACTGACTATTGTACTAACCATGGTATAGCTCATGAGACTTCTGCAGCTAGGACCCCTCAGCAGAATGGGGTAGCTGAAAGAAGGAATCGTACCCTGAAGGAAGCTGCCAGGACCATGTTGGCTGAATCAGGACTGCCCAAGAAGTACTGGGCTGAAGCAATCAACACTGCTTGCTACACTCAGAACCGATCTATGCTGAACAAACAACATGCTCAGACACCCTATGAGACTTGGAACAAGAGGAAACCTCGCATCTCTTATTTCCATATTTTTGGGTGTAAGTGTTTCATCCTGAACAATGGAAAAGACCAGCTGAAAGCCTTTGATAGTAAATCTGATGAGGGAGTTTTCTTAGGATACTCCTCAGTCAGTAAAGCTTTCAGGGTGTATAACTGTCGGACCCTTTGTGTGGAGGAAACACCTCATGTTGTGTTTGATGAGACTGCATCAGTGCATAGGAAACAGGTTCCAAGTCCTGATACTGAGGGAATTACCAAAAGGGTAACAAGGCTGAGTCTGAAGAATCCTGAATTCAAGATCAAACTTGTCAGTGCTCCCAAGGGATGGGATGATGATGATGAAGATCAGGATGGACTTCAGGCTAACCCTCAGCAAGCCCCTGCCTCGGAAAATGTTGAGTCTCAGACGGAGGGACAGACTCAACCTGAGGTACGTACTGTCGGTGATGATGCTTCTGCACCTGAGACAGTTACTGAGTCCAACACTGTAGGGGGAAACAATTTCTCTGATATTGGTCAACCCTCAGGAAATGACTCAGTATCCCCTGTTCTTGCTCGTTCCGCTTCTTTGCCTATTATTATTGAGACTAATGTTTCAGGATCAGGCAATGGAACTTCAGTAGCTCCCAGTGCTCCAGTCAGCAGGAGGCGATGGCTAGATGATCACTCATTGGCTGATATCATTGGAGATATCAATGAGGGGGTCAGGACGAGGCTGTCCTTTGGTGAAAGCGCTATGTTTTGTTGCTTTCTGAGTGATCAGGAACCTACAAGCATAGAAGAAGCTCTAGCTGATCCCAACTGGATCCTAGCCATGCAGGATGAGCTTAATCAGTTTGAGCGGAATCAGGTTTGGGAGTTAGTGGATAGACCTAGGCGTCAACATGTTATTGGCACCAAATGAGTTTTTAAGAACAAGAGGGATGAGAAGAATGTTGTTGTCAGAAATAAGGCCAGGCTTGTAGCAAAAGGTTACTGTCAAGCTGAAGGTATCGACTATGATGAGACCTTTGCTCCAGTCGCAAGATTAGAAGCAATCAGGTTGTTTCTGGCTTATGCAACATTCAAGAAATTCAAAGTGTATCAGATGGACGTAAAGAGTGCTTTTCTGAATGGTGTACTGAATGAGGAGGTGTATGTTGAGCAACCTCTTGGATTCGAAGTTGGTAATAAAGTATACCACCTGAAGAAAGCCCTTTATGGCCTGAAGCAAGCTCCGAGAGCTTGGTATGATACATTATCCCAATTCCTGATAGACCACGGGTTCGTGAAAGGAACAGTGGACAGGACCCTCTTCCGGATCACCGAAGGGGAAGACATTCTCTTGGTTCAGATTTATGTGGATGACATAATATTTGGATCTCCTAATCTGAAGCTTTGTGAGAAATTTTCCAAGCTGATGACTGGGAAATTTGAGATGTCAATGATGGGAGAAATGAATTTCTTTCTGGGTCTCCAGGTCAGGCAAACTGACTCCGGAATTTTAATCAATCAGTCCAAGTATGCGAGGGACTTGATTCAGAAATTTGGAGTTCAGTCCAGCAGAGTCTCACGCATTCCCATGAACACGAATGAAAAGCTGGATCCTGACAAAGAAGGAGCTTCAGTAAATCAGACTGAATATAGGGCACTGATTGGATCTTTATTATATCTGACTGCTAGTCGTCCTGACATCACTTATGCAGTTGGAGTTTGTGCAAGGTATCAGTCTGATCCAAAGAAGAGTCATTTAGAGAGTGCCAAAAAGATTCTGAAATACCTGAGAGGTACAGTCAACTTAGGACTTTGGTATCCCTCTGATGACAACCTAGAACTGACTGGCTATTCAGATGCTGATTATGGAGGCTGTAGACTTGATAGGAAATCAACTACAGGCACATGTCAGTTTCTAGGGAGTAAACTGATCTCTTGGTTTTCTAAGAAGCAAACCAGTGTTGCAACGTCTACTACTGAGGCTGAGTATATGGCGGCAGGCAGTTGTTGCTCTCAGATTCTTTGGCTGAAACAACAACTGAGAGACTACCAAGTTGAGGCCACTGAAGTCCCAATTTATTGTGACAATAATAGTGCCATTGCCATATCCCAAAACCCAGTCTTACATACTAGGTGTAAGCATGTAGACATCAGACATCACTTTATCAGAGATCATGTTGAGAAGAAGGACATCAGGATGGAGAGAGTCCCTACTGAAAAACAGAGAGCTGACATCCTGACTAAGGCTCTGCCTGAAACCAGGTTTGTTGAGTTATCAGTAGAGTTAGGACTCCTTGACCCAGGCTTAGGTGATTCAGTTTGAATCCCTGATAAGAATGCACAAGGTCAGGGGGAATAACTCATATGGACTCAGGATGAAGGGAACTCAGAGAGAATGTGAATGGTTGTAGGAGGAACATTCAGTACAAAATGGATGATCAGTTTAGACTGACTAAGGTTCAGGACACAGAATTCAGGGCTTGTCACCCTGATAGGCCAATAAGTGGTATCAGTCAGAATGCATATCTGACTGACTGGTATGTTTCCTGATTTTTGTCTAGTCATCTAATATTGCGTGCTTTATCCTTTTCACTGTACTGCTTTGTCAAATCAATTTAATTTGCCAAATGATCCCAGCCGTTCGTTTTAATATTCGGTTTTTATTTAATTCAAATTATTTGAAATAAATACGGACATGCTCTAATGTGCATTTAATGCACTGTGGGCGGGAACAGTTATCGATAAAATTTTGACCAATTATCTTTGAAGAACCGAAAAGGCAAAGTACTTTTTACTGCTCAAATCGTGTCCATTGAATTCCATAGGTCACTATTTTCTAAACCGTCCGATTAAAACCGAATTTCTTTCTATAAATAAGAGAAGATCGTGTTGATAAAACTTTTATGCACCCAATATTTTCTTAACTTATCTTTTCTAAAAACCGATTTCCTTCAAATCTCTCAAAATCTTCCATGGCTACACCCTCTGCAGATACCTTTTTTGGAAACCTTTTCCATCTAAGAAATGAAATACACTATGAGCCCTATGGGGATTTTTCTTCTAACCACCCCGATATTATGCCTGTGCGAGACCTATTTGATAATGCAGGTCTTCTGCAGTTCGTCACTGCAAAGCCACAGAGGCTCCACCCCAGACTCATTGCTGCCTTCTACCTGAAGATGGCGAAGAACAAAGTCTCCCAGGAGTGGGAAACTTGTATTCCCTTGACCGCCTGTGAGAAGGGAAAGGATGGTGAGGAGGAGATGGTCAGGAGGTGGGTCACCTTCAATGTTCGGGAGAAGATTAAGGAGGTTTTTAATCTTCCCAACAAAGGACGAAGCCCAGTGGAGTATGGGTTTGGGAATGAGAAGGATTTTCTCCAGTCCCTGTGTGATGGAGATGTCGTGCTGAAGTCCGGCCTGAATAAATCAGTCTTGAGGACTGAAAGCCGTCACTTCTTCGACCTAACGAGTCAGGGAGTGATGGGCATTGCTGGAGGATTGGAGCAGATCTCCAGGCCGAAGCTGTTCACAATGATGGCTATTTCTGACGCCCCTCTGCATAATTTTGACTGGGAGGGTCACTTCCTCCAAATGCTGGTGGCTGAGACCAGCAAGATCAAGTACTCGTCAGAGGGGCAGGCGACTTTTAAGGCCAAGATGCATTTTGGCACCAAGATCTCCATGCTCTTGGAGTCTCTGGATCTCGGTGATGTGGATCAGGCTCAGTCACTCGAGATCCCAGCGAAAATCCATCTCTTCAGAGCATATTCCGATGATGCTGGCATAAGGAGAAGGCCTCGGACTCAGAAGAAGAAGGCCCAGGCGAGCAAGACTGGGAAAGTCCAGGCTCAGGCAGGCAAATCTTCAGAATCTGATACAGCAAAGCCAGCGGAGGATAAATCCGAGACCCTCAGACCCAAGCAACAAAAGCTGACATTTCTCTACTCTGGGTCAGCTGAGTGAAAGAAGAAGGTTCAGGAGATGAAATCTGCTAAAGCTGTTGAGAAGGAATCAGCTCAGGCGCAGGATTCTGCGGAAGCTGTTGAAAAGGAACCAGCTCAGGCGCAGGAGTCTGCTGAATCTGTTGAGAAGGAACCAGCTCAGGCGCAGGCTGTTCCTGAACTTGCCCCAATTGCATCCCCTGAACCCAACGAGCTGATACTTACTGTTGTTGAATCCTATCAGACTTTGGGTCAGGAAGAGCCTGCTCAGGAAGGAGGAGTTGAGCAAGAGGCTGCTGAACCAGTTCAGGTTGAAGCACCATGGCCTTTCCCTGCGCCCGATGTAAACAGTCTATCAGATTTTGAAATAGTTGCAAGGGGAGAGGCTGCTGAGATGGTGGAAAGGAGATTCCCTGATCTTACTGAAGCTCAGAAGGAGGCAGTTGTGCAACTCCGCACTTTTGCCATGATCAGAAATGCTACTTGGTCTGAGCTCAGCCAGCTAGGAGAGTTCAGAGGATGGGACTGCATTGCAGATTTAGAAGCCGCCCTCTTTGATCATTTTGGTGTTAATTCTTTACATCAACTGATCAAAATGGTGGATTTTATGAGAACAGTTCGTAAAATATATCCTGAGCCCGAGACTCAGTTGGCTGAAGTGAAGGGAAAAGAGAAGGAAGCAGAAACGGAGGTGATTGTGATTGCTGATGACGATCAGCAAGGTGGCACTGAGGGAGTCAGTGCACCGGCCGATGATGCACCCCTTGGACCCGGGGCAGCGGAGGCTTCAGGAGAGGGTCGAACAGGTCTTATCCGAGTTCGAGGAAACTGGATCACCCCAGCGGCTATGTTCACTGAAAATTCCTCACGAGCTCTTTCGAATATGCACAGAAGGGTAAATCTCGTTGAGCGAAAGGCAATCAGGGTTGATAAAGATTCAAGAACTCTGTATAAAAAGATGAAAAGGATTGATAGAGACCTGAATGATATGGCCACTGATGTGCATGCGGCAATTGATTTCTTTGGCGAAGCTCGGACTGAAATCAATGTAGAACTAACTGCCATTTCAGAGCAAGCCAAGGATGCCATTCAGAACTGCAATCAGATGGCATCAGATGTGCAGACTCAGCAGGAGACGAAATTTGCCAACTTTCTGGATCAACAACTGTCTGAAAAGATTGATCAACTGGTTGAAGAGAAATTGGTCAAGTTAAGAACTGATCTGAAGGAGGACCTGCTGAGGGAGTTATCTGCACAGAAGGAGAAAATTGCATCTGCCTTAGACTCAAGGATGCAGAACTTCGAAGGTCGACTGAAGGCTGAACACAATTCAGCCGTTGATCAGCTCAGTATCGGCCTGAGAGGGATGGTGGGGCAGATTGGGCAATTGCAGGTAAAGCAGACTGCGATGGATAGTCAGTTCAATCTTTTGGCGGAGTCAGTGGATGAAGTTGTCAGACGTATTAATGACGATGATGCCAAAAAGGGGGAAGAAGGGAAGAAGCAAATTGCCACTACTGGCAAAGCTAAGAAGAAGAACTTTCCCCTGGAACTGAAGGCTGCAGATAGAAAGAGGACTAGATCCGTAGCCGCCATCGAAACTGCTGAAGGCTCAGATCCGAAGAAGTTGAGATCTTCTGAAGATCCGGCTCTCGAGCCTTTATATAAGGAGATGGAGGAACAAATAATGCCATCTGGGCTGATCACTCAGAAGAAATTGGTGATGACTGATGCTGAAAAGATAGCAAAAATGAAAGAAATTTCGATGCTCAGTCAGATCCAGCGCCTAAAAGAATCTAATGAGTATCTGACTTCCCAGGTCCAGAAGAAGAAATCTGTATCATCTGGATCTCGGACAAAGACTCAGAGGAAGATTGTGGTCAGTTCAGATCAAAGTCATCCTCCATCGAAGTTTGTTGAAGACTTCATTCCGATTGAGATGCTGGAGGTTTGGATTCCGATCCGGAATAGGTGGGCATACCTATTCTATGTGGTGGGGTTATGGGACGATCAGACTGAAGAAAAAGACGTCATACTCCATCACTGGATGGCACAGGAGCATCCTGATCTATGGGCTGAAATTATCAGACATGCTGACACTGAAGGTGTTGAGATCGCTCCTCCGGAATTCATTAAGTATCCTCCTCCACTCTTTAGGAATTCTAAGCAACTGGACCGGAAAGCAATTTCTGAAGAAGTCATCAGAGTAGGACGAGCTGCCGGGGCCATTGCTGATCGGAACAGGATGAAGCAGGTCCTGAATCAAGTACTGGAGATGTACGAGATTCCACTGACTGCTTGGAATAAGGATGAAGATTAGTTCAGGAGTTAGTTGTTCAGGAACCTTGTAATAGCTTCAGGATACTTGTATTTTTTTCTCATCAATCAATGAAGTTATTTATGTTTCCTGAGTACAACTTCTTGTTGACTCCTGAATTTACTTTTCTGAATTCTTATCAAGAACTATACTAACCCATTCCTTGTTTTCATCTTATAGACTAAGTACCTAGTTCGTCAGGTGGTACTGAGTTATTCTCACTGACTAATCAGTTGATTGTATAGATGAATAGGAATTTGCTTAAGGGTTTTGGCATCATCAAAAAGGGGGAAATTGTTGGGACAATCTGAGTGTTTTGATTAGATCCCAAAACCCCTGATGAATTTGCCTAAGTATAGTATTCAGGATAAAATAGTTCAGGATAGTTAGGTTAGAGATTCAGTACAGAAGGATCGTGCTGAAGACTGAAGAATATTGGAGTCGACCCAATTTACTGAAGTCTGAAGCGTAAACCATTCTGAAGAAGTCAGTCAGTCTCGCTGAAGATTGTCTG
>JAPKLY010002744.1:0-11316 GCA_026898435.1 Prunella vulgaris | reverse complement strand
GGGTTTTGAGGATAGCTTCCTGTTAAATCAGGTCGTGGACGTAGGAGTTGGTTATCTCCGAACCACGTTAAAAAGTCCCCTGTGTGCTGGTTTACTGTTTTGTTCAGGATCATAATTGTCATCATATTAAACTGAACATACTGCATTGTTTTTAACCTTCAGGACTGAATCAATCATCCTGAATCTGAATACTGTGCACTCAGCCTTAACCACCAATTTACTAAGCAACTCAGAGAAAGCGTTTTCAGAAACTAAAACGAGTAGAATCTAAGGGCTCACCTTCCGCACGTACTCTGACTCACTGAGATAGTAGTCCAACTGACTCGCTTCTGAGCAGTCAGTAGGTTTGTTATCTCTACTGAGCCTCCGAGCACTTTACTCACACTCAGCTTATCTGACTCAGTACTGAACCGTCCCTGCTGCCCCTGCGGACGTTCAGCATACTGAGTACTTCAGAGAATTCTGACTGAGTGCGTTAGAGCATTTTTCTGAGTCTTTCAGAAAAATCTGACATCAGTGTATTCCCCCCCATACACTGATTTAACTCATTTCGGGACCAACAAGTGGTATCAGAGCAGTGGTTCAAAAGATCACTGACTTTGTTTATCAACAGTTTCTGAGGAGAAACTTTTGGTGGTCTACTGAACTGATCTTGTTTCTGAAAAATTGCATATCATGGCATCAGGTTCTAAACGCCTCGAAGGCAATCTTCCTGAATTCTCTATTGACAACTATGATTATTGGAAATTCAGGGTTCTCGCACATCTCTATTCTATCCATGATCAGATGCCACAGGTGATTGAACATGGGACAATCAGATTTATGAGAAATCTTCAGACGACTTGGCCTGTTGCTGGCAATGTCCCTGTTCCAGCCGCCGGAGATGAAGAGGTGGAGAGGTCCGCGCTTAATTCTGATCAGATTAAGCAAATAGGACTGGATAATGTTGCCAAGAACATTATACTCCACACCATTTCTTACGAGAACTCGGTCAGGCTGATGCATCTGAGGACAGCTAAGGAGATCTGGGATACCCTGAGGGAGATGAGCGAAGGTTCTGAAAAGATTAAAGAAAACAAGAGAGATCTCGCTATCAGGAAGTTTGAGGGCTTCAAGATGCTAGAGGGAGAGTCCATCGATCAGATGGAAGCTCGGTTCATTAAGATGATGAACGAGCTAGCAACCCTTGGGAAGGAGTTTCCCAAAAGGGAGGTGTCTTCTAAGATCCTGAACTGTCTCCCTGAAAGATGGGACACAGGAGTAATTTTGTTGAAAAATACTCAGGACCTTACAAACATCACTCACTCACACCTATTCTCTGAGTTAAAGGCTCTAGAATTTGACCTCGATAAGAGGAAGAAGATGGGTGTTGTCAGTGAGGAAGTTAGTGAGGAGAAGACATCTGAAAAGGAAAAGAGCGTGGCTCTTAAAGCTACTCCTGAGCCTGAGGCTGGATCTGGCTCCAAGTCTCTAAAAGACATGAACAAAGATGAGCTAGCCTTGGAGTACAGCCTGATGGCACGGCGATTCGAGAAACTGAACTCTCGTTTCGGCAGGTATAAGAAATTTTATACTGACACCCGTGATCGCAGGTACTCCAGCCCCAGGAGATCTAGCCCCCGGAGAGAAGAAAGGAGAGGTTCAGATTCCAGGAGGGATCGCAATGAGCTTGAGCGACGCAGAGATGAAAAGAGGAGAGAGGATGAGCCCAGAAGATCCAGCTCCAAACCTGAAAGATCATCAGGGAGCAGGAGGGACTCCTCTGATAAAAGGTACACTGACAAGAAGCTCTCTTCTGATGCAGATCAGTGCTACCATTGCAAAAAATCCGGACACTATCAGTATGATTGTCCGGAGCTCAGTGCTCGTGAGCGAGAAGATCGGAGAGCTAAAAGAGAGCTCAGGGCTTCAGACCGGAGAGCGTTGCTAGCTGAGGATTCCTCAGATTCAGATGGCCCTGGACGCCGGTCTCCTGAACTCTTTTCAGATGAGGAGTATGATGACCTCTGCCTGATGGCAGATGATGAGGTATGTTCTTCTGCCTCTTCTCCTGATCACGCACCTGAGTTTAGCTCAGATTCAGCTGGAGAACTCGACCTTCAGCTCGCCCTAGAGCAATTGATGGTTGACTTCTCAAGGCTGCAGGAGACTCACACTCACACAGTGGATGTTAACGCACAACTGAGTGAGAAGAACGATCGGTTAACTGAGTCTCTCAGAGTAAGAGATACTGAGGAAGCCCTCAGATTAGTACATCTTCAGGAGGAGCTACTTAATGCTAAGAATAAGCATGATGAAGCTCCACTGGAGGTAGAAAGACTGAAGGGTGTCATCAGCTCGCTGATTGAGACTCGTGATACTGATTTGTTCCTTGCTCAGGAACAACTGATAATTGAGCGAACTGCCTTAAGAATGATGCTCGAAACTGAGTGGCAAGATCGCCTCTGTGCTGAGCAAACCGCTTGGGATCTTGAGCTGATATCAAAAGATAAAGCTCATTCAGAATTAGTGCTTCAATACACCACTGAAATTGAGGCCCTGAAAGAAACCAATGGGCATCTTGAAGTCAAGCTGAAGAAGTTATACACATCTACCCAAGTGGTTGATGAGTTGACAAATTTCTCTCAGCTAACTGATGGTGCTAAAGCTGGGTTAGGCTATAATGCCTCAAAAGACCCAAAGGGCAAGAAAAAGAGAGGTGCTTCAGGAAGCAACTCTCAGAAAAAGTCTGTCCCTGCCCTAACTGATGACAAGAGCTTCAGTGTTGCTCATCAGAACAAAGGCAAAGGGAAGGAGAAAATGCCTGCTGAACCTGTCAGGCAAAGAACTGAGAAACCAAGACAAAAACCTAAGGAAAAGGTCAAAGTTTCTCATTCTGAGTCTAGGAAGACAGACCAAAGGAACTCCAAGGTCCAGCCTAGGAATCCTGAAACTGGGAAGAATTTTGTTCCTAGCACTTCTCAGGCCCAGCCTAGAAATGTTCAGAACAAAAGGAACTCAGGACAAAGGAGACCTCAGGCAAGACCTAGGACTACTGAGGTTCAGACTTCTCAGACAGGGCACAGAGCCCATTAGGAGCGTCCTAATTCTCTAAGAAGAAGGACAAACCAGGTGGCCTCTGAAAGGCAATGGAGACTTGACTCCAGAAACACTCAGACCAGACCTCATGTGCCAAGAGGTCAGGCCAGAGCTGCTCCTTCTCAGAACAGACTTCAGCCCAATGCACCCAGGTCAAGAAGAAACAGGAGGCCCACCCCCAGAAATCAAACTAGGGCTCCTGTATCTCAGGCTGACACCCATACACCCTCAACTTCCCAGGCACAAAGGAAGAAGAGAACTGTGTATGTTGACATTTCAGGGAAACAGGTCTACACTTCTGATGCTATCAGAATTGTCAGACAAATCTGGATCCCGAAGGGTATGGCTGACTCAGTAGGACCCAATACGAGATGGGTACCTGAGGCCTGATTCTTTTCAGGTCACTGCGGGCTACAAGAAGAAGAAGGAGGATCTGATGAATTGGTACTTGGACTCAGGATGTTCCAGGCACATGACCGGATTTCGTGATCTCCTTCAGGATTATGTAGCTCAAGAAGGCCCGCAGGTAACCTTTGGTGATAACTCTAAGGGTTTCACCAGAGGATTCGGAACCCTTGTTATTAACTCTGTCCGCGTTATGAATGTATCATATGTTGAAGGACTGAGACATAACTTGCTCTCGGTTAGTCAGTTTTGTGACCGAGGATATAGTGTAGAATTTACATCTAACATGTGTCTCGTAAAGGACAAATCTACACTGCAGGTTCTGATTACAGGAGTCAGGAGGGGCAATGTATATTTTGCTGACTTCAAGAGCAGCCCTCCTGAAACCTGTCTGGTCGCTAAGAGCTCCTCTGAGCTCAGTTGGCTTTGGCATAAACGTCTGAGTCACTTAAACTTCAAGATTATTAACAAAATCTCTAGACTTTCTCTTGTAGATGGTCTGCCAAATGAAGTTTTTAGCAAAGACCACGTGTGCGGAGCGTGTCAGGAAGGCAAGCAAACCAAAGCCTCATTCAAGGTGAAGGAAGCCTTCTCTACTGACAAAGTGCTTCAGCTCCTGCACATGGATCTCTTTGGTCCAGTAACTCCTGTCAGCATAAATGGTAGGAAATATACCCTTGTGGTTGTTGATGACTATTCCAGGTACACTTGGGTTATTTTCTTGCTGAACAAAAAGGAGACACAGGTCAAGCTTCCTGAGTTACTCAAGCAATTGAGTACTGAACAGGGTCAGAGCATTGTCAGGATTCGATCAGATCGAGGAACCGAATTTGTAAACTCTATTATAACTGACTATTGTACTAACCATGGTATAGCTCATGAGACTTCTGCAGCTAGGACCCCTCAGCAGAATGGGGTAGCTGAAAGAAGGAATCGTACCCTGAAGGAAGCTGCCAGGACCATGTTGGCTGAATCAGGACTGCCCAAGAAGTACTGGGCTGAAGCAATCAACACTGCTTGCTACACTCAGAACCGATCTATGCTGAACAAACAACATGCTCAGACACCCTATGAGACTTGGAACAAGAGGAAACCTCGCATCTCTTATTTCCATATTTTTGGGTGTAAGTGTTTCATCCTGAACAATGGAAAAGACCAGCTGAAAGCCTTTGATAGTAAATCTGATGAGGGAGTTTTCTTAGGATACTCCTCAGTCAGTAAAGCTTTCAGGGTGTATAACTGTCGGACCCTTTGTGTGGAGGAAACACCTCATGTTGTGTTTGATGAGACTGCATCAGTGCATAGGAAACAGGTTCCAAGTCCTGATACTGAGGGAATTACCAAAAGGGTAACAAGGCTGAGTCTGAAGAATCCTGAATTCAAGATCAAACTTGTCAGTGCTCCCAAGGGATGGGATGATGATGATGAAGATCAGGATGGACTTCAGGCTAACCCTCAGCAAGCCCCTGCCTCGGAAAATGTTGAGTCTCAGACGGAGGGACAGACTCAACCTGAGGTACGTACTGTCGGTGATGATGCTTCTGCACCTGAGACAGTTACTGAGTCCAACACTGTAGGGGGAAACAATTTCTCTGATATTGGTCAACCCTCAGGAAATGACTCAGTATCCCCTGTTCTTGCTCGTTCCGCTTCTTTGCCTATTATTATTGAGACTAATGTTTCAGGATCAGGCAATGGAACTTCAGTAGCTCCCAGTGCTCCAGTCAGCAGGAGGCGATGGCTAGATGATCACTCATTGGCTGATATCATTGGAGATATCAATGAGGGGGTCAGGACGAGGCTGTCCTTTGGTGAAAGCGCTATGTTTTGTTGCTTTCTGAGTGATCAGGAACCTACAAGCATAGAAGAAGCTCTAGCTGATCCCAACTGGATCCTAGCCATGCAGGATGAGCTTAATCAGTTTGAGCGGAATCAGGTTTGGGAGTTAGTGGATAGACCTAGGCGTCAACATGTTATTGGCACCAAATGAGTTTTTAAGAACAAGAGGGATGAGAAGAATGTTGTTGTCAGAAATAAGGCCAGGCTTGTAGCAAAAGGTTACTGTCAAGCTGAAGGTATCGACTATGATGAGACCTTTGCTCCAGTCGCAAGATTAGAAGCAATCAGGTTGTTTCTGGCTTATGCAACATTCAAGAAATTCAAAGTGTATCAGATGGACGTAAAGAGTGCTTTTCTGAATGGTGTACTGAATGAGGAGGTGTATGTTGAGCAACCTCTTGGATTCGAAGTTGGTAATAAAGTATACCACCTGAAGAAAGCCCTTTATGGCCTGAAGCAAGCTCCGAGAGCTTGGTATGATACATTATCCCAATTCCTGATAGACCACGGGTTCGTGAAAGGAACAGTGGACAGGACCCTCTTCCGGATCACCGAAGGGGAAGACATTCTCTTGGTTCAGATTTATGTGGATGACATAATATTTGGATCTCCTAATCTGAAGCTTTGTGAGAAATTTTCCAAGCTGATGACTGGGAAATTTGAGATGTCAATGATGGGAGAAATGAATTTCTTTCTGGGTCTCCAGGTCAGGCAAACTGACTCCGGAATTTTAATCAATCAGTCCAAGTATGCGAGGGACTTGATTCAGAAATTTGGAGTTCAGTCCAGCAGAGTCTCACGCATTCCCATGAACACGAATGAAAAGCTGGATCCTGACAAAGAAGGAGCTTCAGTAAATCAGACTGAATATAGGGCACTGATTGGATCTTTATTATATCTGACTGCTAGTCGTCCTGACATCACTTATGCAGTTGGAGTTTGTGCAAGGTATCAGTCTGATCCAAAGAAGAGTCATTTAGAGAGTGCCAAAAAGATTCTGAAATACCTGAGAGGTACAGTCAACTTAGGACTTTGGTATCCCTCTGATGACAACCTAGAACTGACTGGCTATTCAGATGCTGATTATGGAGGCTGTAGACTTGATAGGAAATCAACTACAGGCACATGTCAGTTTCTAGGGAGTAAACTGATCTCTTGGTTTTCTAAGAAGCAAACCAGTGTTGCAACGTCTACTACTGAGGCTGAGTATATGGCGGCAGGCAGTTGTTGCTCTCAGATTCTTTGGCTGAAACAACAACTGAGAGACTACCAAGTTGAGGCCACTGAAGTCCCAATTTATTGTGACAATAATAGTGCCATTGCCATATCCCAAAACCCAGTCTTACATACTAGGTGTAAGCATGTAGACATCAGACATCACTTTATCAGAGATCATGTTGAGAAGAAGGACATCAGGATGGAGAGAGTCCCTACTGAAAAACAGAGAGCTGACATCCTGACTAAGGCTCTGCCTGAAACCAGGTTTGTTGAGTTATCAGTAGAGTTAGGACTCCTTGACCCAGGCTTAGGTGATTCAGTTTGAATCCCTGATAAGAATGCACAAGGTCAGGGGGAATAACTCATATGGACTCAGGATGAAGGGAACTCAGAGAGAATGTGAATGGTTGTAGGAGGAACATTCAGTACAAAATGGATGATCAGTTTAGACTGACTAAGGTTCAGGACACAGAATTCAGGGCTTGTCACCCTGATAGGCCAATAAGTGGTATCAGTCAGAATGCATATCTGACTGACTGGTATGTTTCCTGATTTTTGTCTAGTCATCTAATATTGCGTGCTTTATCCTTTTCACTGTACTGCTTTGTCAAATCAATTTAATTTGCCAAATGATCCCAGCCGTTCGTTTTAATATTCGGTTTTTATTTAATTCAAATTATTTGAAATAAATACGGACATGCTCTAATGTGCATTTAATGCACTGTGGGCGGGAACAGTTATCGATAAAATTTTGACCAATTATCTTTGAAGAACCGAAAAGGCAAAGTACTTTTTACTGCTCAAATCGTGTCCATTGAATTCCATAGGTCACTATTTTCTAAACCGTCCGATTAAAACCGAATTTCTTTCTATAAATAAGAGAAGATCGTGTTGATAAAACTTTTATGCACCCAATATTTTCTTAACTTATCTTTTCTAAAAACCGATTTCCTTCAAATCTCTCAAAATCTTCCATGGCTACACCCTCTGCAGATACCTTTTTTGGAAACCTTTTCCATCTAAGAAATGAAATACACTATGAGCCCTATGGGGATTTTTCTTCTAACCACCCCGATATTATGCCTGTGCGAGACCTATTTGATAATGCAGGTCTTCTGCAGTTCGTCACTGCAAAGCCACAGAGGCTCCACCCCAGACTCATTGCTGCCTTCTACCTGAAGATGGCGAAGAACAAAGTCTCCCAGGAGTGGGAAACTTGTATTCCCTTGACCGCCTGTGAGAAGGGAAAGGATGGTGAGGAGGAGATGGTCAGGAGGTGGGTCACCTTCAATGTTCGGGAGAAGATTAAGGAGGTTTTTAATCTTCCCAACAAAGGACGAAGCCCAGTGGAGTATGGGTTTGGGAATGAGAAGGATTTTCTCCAGTCCCTGTGTGATGGAGATGTCGTGCTGAAGTCCGGCCTGAATAAATCAGTCTTGAGGACTGAAAGCCGTCACTTCTTCGACCTAACGAGTCAGGGAGTGATGGGCATTGCTGGAGGATTGGAGCAGATCTCCAGGCCGAAGCTGTTCACAATGATGGCTATTTCTGACGCCCCTCTGCATAATTTTGACTGGGAGGGTCACTTCCTCCAAATGCTGGTGGCTGAGACCAGCAAGATCAAGTACTCGTCAGAGGGGCAGGCGACTTTTAAGGCCAAGATGCATTTTGGCACCAAGATCTCCATGCTCTTGGAGTCTCTGGATCTCGGTGATGTGGATCAGGCTCAGTCACTCGAGATCCCAGCGAAAATCCATCTCTTCAGAGCATATTCCGATGATGCTGGCATAAGGAGAAGGCCTCGGACTCAGAAGAAGAAGGCCCAGGCGAGCAAGACTGGGAAAGTCCAGGCTCAGGCAGGCAAATCTTCAGAATCTGATACAGCAAAGCCAGCGGAGGATAAATCCGAGACCCTCAGACCCAAGCAACAAAAGCTGACATTTCTCTACTCTGGGTCAGCTGAGTGAAAGAAGAAGGTTCAGGAGATGAAATCTGCTAAAGCTGTTGAGAAGGAATCAGCTCAGGCGCAGGATTCTGCGGAAGCTGTTGAAAAGGAACCAGCTCAGGCGCAGGAGTCTGCTGAATCTGTTGAGAAGGAACCAGCTCAGGCGCAGGCTGTTCCTGAACTTGCCCCAATTGCATCCCCTGAACCCAACGAGCTGATACTTACTGTTGTTGAATCCTATCAGACTTTGGGTCAGGAAGAGCCTGCTCAGGAAGGAGGAGTTGAGCAAGAGGCTGCTGAACCAGTTCAGGTTGAAGCACCATGGCCTTTCCCTGCGCCCGATGTAAACAGTCTATCAGATTTTGAAATAGTTGCAAGGGGAGAGGCTGCTGAGATGGTGGAAAGGAGATTCCCTGATCTTACTGAAGCTCAGAAGGAGGCAGTTGTGCAACTCCGCACTTTTGCCATGATCAGAAATGCTACTTGGTCTGAGCTCAGCCAGCTAGGAGAGTTCAGAGGATGGGACTGCATTGCAGATTTAGAAGCCGCCCTCTTTGATCATTTTGGTGTTAATTCTTTACATCAACTGATCAAAATGGTGGATTTTATGAGAACAGTTCGTAAAATATATCCTGAGCCCGAGACTCAGTTGGCTGAAGTGAAGGGAAAAGAGAAGGAAGCAGAAACGGAGGTGATTGTGATTGCTGATGACGATCAGCAAGGTGGCACTGAGGGAGTCAGTGCACCGGCCGATGATGCACCCCTTGGACCCGGGGCAGCGGAGGCTTCAGGAGAGGGTCGAACAGGTCTTATCCGAGTTCGAGGAAACTGGATCACCCCAGCGGCTATGTTCACTGAAAATTCCTCACGAGCTCTTTCGAATATGCACAGAAGGGTAAATCTCGTTGAGCGAAAGGCAATCAGGGTTGATAAAGATTCAAGAACTCTGTATAAAAAGATGAAAAGGATTGATAGAGACCTGAATGATATGGCCACTGATGTGCATGCGGCAATTGATTTCTTTGGCGAAGCTCGGACTGAAATCAATGTAGAACTAACTGCCATTTCAGAGCAAGCCAAGGATGCCATTCAGAACTGCAATCAGATGGCATCAGATGTGCAGACTCAGCAGGAGACGAAATTTGCCAACTTTCTGGATCAACAACTGTCTGAAAAGATTGATCAACTGGTTGAAGAGAAATTGGTCAAGTTAAGAACTGATCTGAAGGAGGACCTGCTGAGGGAGTTATCTGCACAGAAGGAGAAAATTGCATCTGCCTTAGACTCAAGGATGCAGAACTTCGAAGGTCGACTGAAGGCTGAACACAATTCAGCCGTTGATCAGCTCAGTATCGGCCTGAGAGGGATGGTGGGGCAGATTGGGCAATTGCAGGTAAAGCAGACTGCGATGGATAGTCAGTTCAATCTTTTGGCGGAGTCAGTGGATGAAGTTGTCAGACGTATTAATGACGATGATGCCAAAAAGGGGGAAGAAGGGAAGAAGCAAATTGCCACTACTGGCAAAGCTAAGAAGAAGAACTTTCCCCTGGAACTGAAGGCTGCAGATAGAAAGAGGACTAGATCCGTAGCCGCCATCGAAACTGCTGAAGGCTCAGATCCGAAGAAGTTGAGATCTTCTGAAGATCCGGCTCTCGAGCCTTTATATAAGGAGATGGAGGAACAAATAATGCCATCTGGGCTGATCACTCAGAAGAAATTGGTGATGACTGATGCTGAAAAGATAGCAAAAATGAAAGAAATTTCGATGCTCAGTCAGATCCAGCGCCTAAAAGAATCTAATGAGTATCTGACTTCCCAGGTCCAGAAGAAGAAATCTGTATCATCTGGATCTCGGACAAAGACTCAGAGGAAGATTGTGGTCAGTTCAGATCAAAGTCATCCTCCATCGAAGTTTGTTGAAGACTTCATTCCGATTGAGATGCTGGAGGTTTGGATTCCGATCCGGAATAGGTGGGCATACCTATTCTATGTGGTGGGGTTATGGGACGATCAGACTGAAGAAAAAGACGTCATACTCCATCACTGGATGGCACAGGAGCATCCTGATCTATGGGCTGAAATTATCAGACATGCTGACACTGAAGGTGTTGAGATCGCTCCTCCGGAATTCATTAAGTATCCTCCTCCACTCTTTAGGAATTCTAAGCAACTGGACCGGAAAGCAATTTCTGAAGAAGTCATCAGAGTAGGACGAGCTGCCGGGGCCATTGCTGATCGGAACAGGATGAAGCAGGTCCTGAATCAAGTACTGGAGATGTACGAGATTCCACTGACTGCTTGGAATAAGGATGAAGATTAGTTCAGGAGTTAGTTGTTCAGGAACCTTGTAATAGCTTCAGGATACTTGTATTTTTTTCTCATCAATCAATGAAGTTATTTATGTTTCCTGAGTACAACTTCTTGTTGACTCCTGAATTTACTTTTCTGAATTCTTATCAAGAACTATACTAACCCATTCCTTGTTTTCATCTTATAGACTAAGTACCTAGTTCGTCAGGTGGTACTGAGTTATTCTCACTGACTAATCAGTTGATTGTATAGATGAATAGGAATTTGCTTAAGGGTTTTGGCATCATCAAAAAGGGGGAAATTGTTGGGACAATCTGAGTGTTTTGATTAGATCCCAAAACCCCTGATGAATTTGCCTAAGTATAGTATTCAGGATAAAATAGTTCAGGATAGTTAGGTTAGAGATTCAGTACAGAAGGATCGTGCTGAAGACTGAAGAATATTGGAGTCGACCCAATTTACTGAAGTCTGAAGCGTAAACCATTCTGAAGAAGTCAGTCAGTCTCGCTGAAGATTGTCTG
>JAPKLY010002743.1:0-22648 GCA_026898435.1 Prunella vulgaris | reverse complement strand
CCAATCTTAATTCTCCTAAAGGCCCCTCAAGTAGCCCAATTAAATGTCCAACAATAAATAAGGTGTTTAAAATAAAAGAATTAATTTTGGGCCCAATAAGTGTTATTTTCGAAATATGTATGTATATTAAATAAATGAGAGATTTTATGGAAAATAGATATGTATCTTGAAAACAAGAATATCTAATAAAATCAAGATCTCATGGAATTAAAAAAATACATCATAATTTTCGAAAAATACATGAAGAAAAAGAATATCAAGAATTGAATATTTAGTGTTCAAGATTATCAAAATTAGAATATTTGATATTCATGATAATCAAGATTTGAAATATTAGATAATCAAGATATTCAAGATCTTGTATTCTCATTATAAATATGAGATGATACAAGAATTCATGATTATTATTATTGGAGAGCAATTTTCAAAAATTGCAGTCTCTTGGGCAACAAATATTTTTCTTTCCTTGTGTTGTGATTATTCGTGTGGCCTTCCACTGGGTGCACGAATAAGGACAAGGGAATACTTGAGAAGGCTTTTGGGTTTATCAAGTTGATTGCTTAGGAGTTGGAACATAAGGCGGTTGAAGTAGATAAAGCATCTCAAAGGACGCCTTTTGTCTAAGAAAGTGCCTTTCACCAAGGAAACAAAGGACGCCTTTTGTCTCAGAAACTGCCTTTTCTCCAGGAGGTATAATTCACTAAATCCCTTAGTTCTGCATGTTTAGGGCTTTATGTGATTATATTTGTTCATATGTTATGTATGCAAAGCCTGTTGTTGGGTATACAATTATTTGATTTAATTACGTTTAAATTATGATATTAATTGTAGGCTTAAATTTGTATTTAGCGTAAATCCCGAATAGATCCGCGTTTAATTTCCCCAACAAGGACCACTTCACACATGCTTACACAGAGAGAGAGAAGAGACTTATCCAGAATTCAAATTTGAATCTCTCAACGGATAAGTCACACCCCTCCGTCTATAAATAGAAGATGTTCTCAGAGGAAGCAACAACAACAACCTGAATATTCAAGCATTCAACCTAAGCAAGTCTACATCCAACAAATCAGAGAGAGAGAGCTTATTGTCTGTGATTCATAGGATAGTTGGTTAGGATTTTTCTTAAAAAGAATCACTCTTATTGTTGTTGTTCCACCACTTGTTTTTATTTTCTACTTAGTGTAGATGTCTCTTTGTGAGGTTTGTTAACTCTTAGCGAGTTGTTCTAAGTGAATAGGATAGTAGTTAATTTCTTGTTATAATAAAAATCTGTGTGAATCTAGTTCTAAGGGGGAACTACGTGTATTGATCTTTGTGATCGTTTCTTAGTGAATTTGACACCTAAGTGGTGTAACAGTGGACGTATGTTGTCTTATTCATAGACACTGAACCACTATAAACCCTACTGTTTTATATATTTTGTTTATTTAATTCTTGTATTAAATATTTATCTTACTGTTACATTCATCATTGTGTTTAAATTTGTGTATAAAAACTTTATGTTTTTCACAAAGGAACTGGACTCTACAGCTGTAGACTTCCTTATGTTACTCAGCTGTTAAGTCTGTTCAAATTATTTTTCAATAACACTTACACTTATTTTCGCTGCACATTAGAGCATTCTCAATACACTTTTTAGTGTGAGAATCCCTCTGATATTTTGTCTACAAGTTATTTATTTTATTTGCAAGTTTTATAACTCTGCAGTTGTAGACTTCTTAAGTCTACAACTGTAACCTTTGTGGTCCATAAAACCTCTTGTAGAATAACTGTTTTTAAACTTGTATAAGGGCTACTGTAAGGTTCTAGATTACCCTTTTTGAAAAGTTTGAAAATTTTGTTTTTGACTCTCAAGGTCTATTCACCCCCCCCTCTAGACCTTGACCACTTAAGGGACCAACATATCCCAATGCACGAATGATTCAGCTGAAGTTTGAAGCAGACAAGCAAGCTCAAGGGATGAAACCGAAGATGGGCAGTGGGAGGGACAGTGGACAAAAGAAGAGGGGAAGAAAACCACACTTTATCAGTAAATCAGGAATAACGATGGATTGAAACATAGAGCAAATAATGGGGATGAAGATTCGGTTACCAGCAAGTTTCAAGCAAACATGGGGATAAATATGGATCGTAAGAAGGTAAAAAACACAAAGGAGGGGGAGAAAAGCAAACAAGGTGACGACAATAGCTTCATAATGGTGGAGGTTGAGGCTTCTCACCCATGCCAATTGCCATGAATTTGATAGTGTGGAATGCACGAGGGTTGGCCAACCATCATGCATTCCAGTCTTCAAGCGTCATTTATTTTTAGTTGATCCAACTATTAATGTGATTAAGGTTATTGAGGCTGTTTGAGATCCTAACAACTAATTACAAACGTGAATGATTGGGAGAGTTAATGCAAAAATATAAATACACGAGGGGTTACCAAGCCTGTCTAAGCAAAGCTTGAACTTTAATGGTGGTTTTTCCAGATGTCTTATGCATGAGCCTTTAATAGTTGTATTTTAGGTTCATTACACTGATGAGTGTCATTTTTTTGCATCAAAATGTGTGCTAATTGTGCTTATTATGTGTAAATTATGTGTCATTTGGAGTGATTTAGCCCTCTTTCGTTTATCTAATCAATTCTTGTAGAAAATGTTGTGGTTATAGTGATTAGGTGGCAAAAGGAGGGGATTTTGAGGAAAAACGAGTCCGAGGGAGCAAAGTGATCGATCATGATCAATGTTCAAGATAGGAAGAGCTCAAGTGAAGTCTAGGTGTTGAAAAAAAGGAGAAAAAAAGAACATGGAGTTGAAGATGATGCAAAAATGAGGAAAAAGGATCAAATCGTGCCGAAGTTGTGCACAAACCATGCCAAAAGACACAAACTGTGCCACACTTGAGCACAAACAGTGCTAGGCATGTCGAAGTAAATGGCACGGTTTGCCATAATTCACACTGCTAGTGCTGCCCTTGAACATAGACAGTGCTGAGCATGTCGAAGTAAATGGCACAGTTTGCATTAATTCGCACTGCCAGTACTGCGCAAACATGCAAAACAGTGCTGCGGGATTTTTAGCTCAAAAAATGGGAATTTTCAAGTATTTCAAGGACCTACATCCAAATCATGAAATTACACATCCTCCACACTATAAAACCCCTCATTTTTAGATTTGAAGGAGTTTTTGGGAACCCTATTAGAAAAACTCTCTCTACTTTTCCATTTTTCATGCTTTCTTCTTAAGAAACTCATTAGGTTTGCTTTAATTCTTGTCAATTTCATTTGGGTCTTCGAAGATTATCATAGATTGTTTTGAGATTATACTTTTGTAAGCTTTTGGAGAAAGACCCATGGTGGGATTGATTGATTTATGCTAATTTTAGCTTATTTGGAGTTTAAGGTGATATCTCTCTATTTCTTTTGCATTTTTCTTGAAGTTTTAGCTATGTTTATGTTTAATCTTAGTTGTTTAGTCATGGGTCTTTCCTTATGAACCATGGGCTAAGTTGATCATGCTTTGGGTAATGGAGATTGAATGAGAGTGAATGATTTTGTTGTGTATATGCTCTAAATGATATGAATTGAATGATTGAACTCTTAATTTGTGGATTCCTTGAGCTTTGATTGATTATTCTTGTTAGTTTATGTATCTCGGTTGAGTGAGCAAAAAATGAGAGTTGAGCTCGTTTGATTGGGTGCTAATTTGAGTTGAATAATTTATTAAATGTTATAGTTGTGATGTCTATTGCACTGAGAGGGGATAGATTATCGTGAACACTCCCAATTAGGCACTAAGTTGATTTAACGAGAGTTAGTCAAATAGGTGAGAGTTTGCCTCTAGTTTGATTGTTCTATAAATTGAGATTGTTGCATATATGCGATAGGTCGTCTAATTGAACTCAATTGAAGTTAACCGAAGCATACCCCTCTCCCTTGCACTTCGCACGAAGTTAGAATTAGCTTTTAATTGTTTTTTTTGTGTTGCTTTACTTTGCATTGTTAGTTGATTGATTTCTTTAGTATTAGTATTTAATTTTGTGTCGAAGTGAGAAAGAACCAAACTCGAAACCCTTAAATATTATCTTGCAACATGTGGATGTTTGAGATTAGATCCTTGAGCTATAGAAACCTCCCTTTGGTTCGATAAATTTTAACTTGGTCAAGTATACTCAACGAACCTATGCACTTGTAGGGTAGTGAGTTTGTGCACAAACAAATTTGCGTATCAAGTTTTTGGCGCCGTTGCCGGGGATGTGACATGTGTTCAAGTTGATTTAGTCTGTTGCATGTTGTTTTTATTTGTTTCTTTTTACTTTGTTCTTTATCTTGCTTATTCTTTGAAGGTTTGATACTTGTGTTTCTCTTGTAGGTGCATGATAACAAGGTCTCGAGGTCAAGAAGAATTAATTCCTATTGACTTGGAGATCGAAGCCACGGTAAGAAGGGAACCGAGGAAGAAACCGTAGGAGAAGGGAAAATCCAAATATGGGGGATCAAGTCTTTAATACAGAAGATGAAGTATGTGTAGTTGATGAAGGAGGTCCGGTGAATGAGGTAAACGAGAATAGGGATGGAGTAAGGAACCCTCAAGGTGAGGGCCAAGGAGGAAACCAATACATTACACCCATACCCTCCTTACAATTACCAAGGGTATCCACCTAACCCTTATCAAAACCCTTACCCACAATATCCTAACCACCAATACCCACCATATCAACAATATCAATATCTACCTCACCCACAAAATCCTTATCCACATCCACCACAAAATATCCCTCAACCACAGCCTCGAGGGCATGACCCACAACCGATCCCACCTCAAGAGCCTCAACCTCAAGGGAGACTCCTAAATGACTACTTCGAACCACAAGTAAGGGATTTTTATGATGGCATTGCAAGGCCGGAGGTTGACGCTGGAAAGTATGATATAAACCCAACATTGTTAAACATGCTTAAAGAGAATCAGTTCGAGGGAAGTGACGAAAGAGATGACCCACATCTTCACTCGGGAAATTTTCTTGAGATATGCGATACAGTGAAGTATAACAATGTTTCTGAAGATGCAAAGAAGCTTAGGATGTTTTCTTTCACATTAAAGGGGAGAGCTAAACAGTGGTTGAATCAATTGCATCCGAAGGCCAACACGAGGGATGAGCTATGCAAGAGGTTCTTGATGAAGTTCTATCCTCCATCTAAGATGATCCAAGCTCAGGATTTGATTTCTCACTTTCGACAGAAGAATGGAGAGACAATGCCGGAAGCATGGGAGAGATATCAAGGGTTGATATTGGCGTGCCCCTTACACGGATTCTCAGATTATCAACAGCTTGTCTACTTCCATTGTGGACTTAATGATATGGATCGTTTACATCTCAATTCATGCACTGGAGGGTCAGTTTGGTCAAGAACGGTCGAAGATGTGAACAAGATTATTGAAGACATAGCGACTGATTCATTCCAAACTATGGTCACAAGAGGAGCACATCGTAGAGTTCAACAAGTGGAAGACAACAACATAGGGTTGAAGGAAGTTCTTTTGGCTGTGATTGAGAAGCTTGGAGGAGGTAATATTTCTATGAATGCACAACAAGTTAGCTCACCGGTGAATTCTTTGGAAGAGGTGAACTACATGGGAAGACCTCAATACCCGAATGCATCTCCACAAAACAATTTTCAAGGGCCAAGACATTACCAAGAACCTCCATTCCAATCTCATTTTCAAGGACAACAAGGGGTACAATATCAAGGCAATGCTCAGGGAAGCTCGTCCTTCAATCTAAATCTTCATAAGCATGAGAATTTCTCATACTCTAATCCAAAGGGGGCTGTACAGTTTCCACCCGATTTTGATCCCGGAGCCAAACCTCCTAATAATGAAGGAAAAGCAATTCAAGAAGAGTTGTTAATGATGATGGCCAAAAATATAGAAGAGTTGAAGAAGAGTCATATTGAAGGAAACAAGAAGATGGAAGAGTATGTGAGGTTGACAAATGCTCAAATGGCCCAAACTAATGCTCAAGTTGCTCAACATGGGAGCCAACTCAAATCTCTTGAGTTCCAAATAGGGCAAATAGCTTCAACATTGGGTCAACAACATTCAAAGGGAAAGTTTCCATCAAACACCGAAGTAAACCCTCGTGAGCAATGTCAAGCAATTAGGTTGAGAAGTGGAACTCAATATGAAGGACCTTCTATGCCTATCAATGAAGAAGTTGAGGAAGAAAATGAGAAACAAGATGACAAAGATATTGAGGTATTGAATGAAGATGAGGAAGAGAAGAACATGGGTGAAGAAATTGTTAGAAAAGAGGTTAGTGTTGATAAGGAAGAAGTTGAGAAGAATGCGAAAGGGTTGGGGAAAGATAAGGAGGAAGAAGGTTTAGTGGATAGGTATGTGCCTAGGTGGATGAAAGCAAAAGAGAAAAGGGAAAAGAAGAAAGAAACGGAAGTTGATGAATGGGGTGTTCTGAAATCGGCTATTCCGGTCCCCTATCCTCAAAGATTCATGAAGAAGAGCATGGATGAGAAATTCAAGAAATTCATTGAAGTGTTTAAGAGGCTTCACATCGATATCCCATTTCATGAAGCTCTTGAACAAATGCCGAATTATGCAAGATTTCTCAAAGATTGATGTCGAAGAAGAGAAAAATGATCGATAAAGGGACAATGAATCTTACTGTGGAGTGTAGTGCCATTCTTCAACAAAAGCTCCCTAAAAAGCTCAAGGATCCGAGAAGCTTTACATTGCCGTGTATAATTGAAAGTAGCCCCTCAAGTCCAATTTGGTTTGAGGAGAGTGGATGTAGGACAGTTGGTCCAAACCACTATAAATCTCGTGTCTTTTACTTACTAACTTCCTTACAACCATCGAGAGAAAACTCTCTTACAACTTTTGTTAGTGCACACTTCCATCTAACTTCTAGACTTCTACAAAGTCTTTACAAATGATAAATAAATATGTAGAGTTGTGTGAGTACAAAGAGAATTGTGTAGCGATTCTACTAGTTGATCTTGTGTAAAACTTATATAAATATTCTCTATGGTACTCATATTTATAGGTGTCAAATACTTGCCGTTAGAGTTGACTAGAATTTGAAATCCCTATAAATATGTAATCAATCAATCAAAGTGATTGATTGATTCTTGATCTCCAAGTTGATATCTTTCCATCTTGGCTTGATCTTCAATCTAATTTAACTTGATTGATTGCCTATGATTTTGGAAATCATGTTGCTGTGATCTTGTCCCCTTGACATGATTGACTTTCTGTAAATAGATCTTCTATGCAACAGCTTCAGACGACCTCAGCTGCTGTTGGTGGTCCTCGTCTGATATGTTCAGGGCTCAGCTGGTATGTTGAGTCATAGCTGTCCTGAACTTGTCTCAGCTGATCTGGGTGCTCCTCTGTTGATTTTGTCCTCGTCTGATTTTGTTCCCCCTTACACAAATCTCAGCTGATTGGAGAAAGATCAATCTTCCTTGGGTTTTAATATCATCAAAAAGGGGGAAATTGTTGGGAAATCCCTTATGTTTTGATGCCATTAAAACCAGATGATCTTGGGAGGTCAGCTGATCAGCTGAGGTCAGATCAGCTAAGGATGGTCGGCTTAGGTGAAGGTCAGCTGAGGTGCTAGATATCAGCTGATGTCAGGTCAGCTGATGTCAGATCAGCTGAGGTCCAGGTCAGCTGATGTTAGACCAGCTGAGGTGCCGAAATCAGACGAGGACAAAATCAGCAGAGGAGCACCCAGATCAGCTGAGACACGTTCAGGACAGCTATGACTCAACATACCAGCTGAGCCCTGAACATATCAGACGAGGACCACCAACAGCAGCTGAGGTCGTCTGAAGCTGTTGCATAGAAGATCTATTTACAGAAAGTCAATCATGTCAAGGGGACAAGATCATAGTAACATGATTTCCAGAATCATAGGCAATCAATCAAGTTAAATTAGATTGAAGATCAAGCCAAGATGGAAAGATATCAACTTGGAGATCAAGAATCAATCAATCACTTTGATTGATTCATTACATATTTATAGGGATTTCAAATTCTAGTCAACTCTAACGGCTAGTATTTGACACCTATAAATATGAGTATCATAGAGAATATTTATATAAGTTTTACACAAGATCAACTAGTAGAATCGCTACACAATTCTCTTTGTACTCACACAACTCTACATATTTATTTATCATTTGTAAAGACTTTGTAGAAGTCTAGAAGTTAGATGCAAGTGTACACTAACAAAAGTTGTAAGAGAGTTTTCTCTCGAAGGTTGTAAGGAAGTTAGTAAGTGAGTAGATAGCCCCTCAAGTCCAATTTGGTTTGAGGAGAGTGGATGTAGGACAGTTGGTCCGAACCACTATAAATCTCGTGTCTTTTACTTGCTTTATTTTAATTGCTCCTACTTGCTGCACTAAATAAAAGGTTTTCATTAAAAGGATTTAATTTAAAATGTTTCCGCACACAAAATCACTGCGCACTCAGCTGATTGTAAAGTCAGCTATTTTCAAAACAAGAAGATTCAAAGTCTTCTTTAGGGACCAACAGTAGCCCTAAAATGAATGCTTTATGTGACTTAGAGGCTAACATCAATTTGATGCCACTTTCAATCTCCAAACAGTTGGATCTTGGGGAAGTGAAGCCCGTGTCAATGACTCTTCAATTGGCAGATAGGTCGTACACTCGTCCTAAAGGAATCATCGAAGATGTGTTAGTGAAAATTGACAAATTCATCTTCCCGGTCGATTTTGTCATCTTAGACATTGAGGAAGATGAAGACATTCCATTGATTCTTGGGAGACCCTTCCTAGCCACGGGTGACGCTACGATAAATATGAAGAAGGGAGAGCTTACATTGAAGATGAATGACGAAGAGGCCACTTTCTCCATTTATGATTCTTTGAAGAGTTCTTCAAGCGATGAGAAGTGTCACTTCATCAATTACACTTAAGGTGACATGAAAGAGAAGAAGGAATTGAGTGAAGAAATGACTCAAACCATTAATGATCCCGGAGAAGGAAGAGAAATGAAGGAAAAGAGGAAAGAAAAAAGGGAACAACCTTTCAAACTTGAGCAAAATGCAAGTTTGGGGGTGTCATTTGAGAAAAGAAAGAAGATAGATTTATGTGGAGCAAAGGAAGATGAAGCGAAGAAGATGGAGAGCTCGGAAGAGTTCGTATGTAAGAGAAGTTTTGAAGTAGGAGATAAGGTCATATGGTGCAACGCTATTGTGAAGAGTTGTCGTGGCGAACTGAGAGTTAAAGCACATAGACCTTTGATTGTGAAAGAAGTGCTTCATGGAAGAGACTATGTAGTGGAAAACGAGGAATGAAAAGTGTACATTGTTCGTGAAGGCCAAGTGAAACTTTTCACTCCTCCAATCCCAAAGAAAGTGCCGAACATAAAATCACAAAGGGAAGTTTGAGCTACAAGCTCCATCCGGCATAGGACGTTAATGGGAGACAATCCATCATTTTATTGCTTTCTTGTGTTTTCTTGTTATTTTTAGTTGTCTTATTTTAGCTTGTGACTTGTTTTGTTTTGTAGAGACTAGAGGGGTTTCCAAAGCAAATGAAGATATGGAGAGGCGTGAAGAAAAGAGATGAGGCACGGGAAGTGAGAAAGAAAGGAAGAAAAGTCGGATGAACGATAATGTGGTAAAATTGACTCTGGACCCAAACTTAGAATTGCATGGCAAACTCTAAGTTTGGGGGAGTGTTATTTATTTTTGTATCATTTTCTCTGGCCCTCTCACTTTTTTATGCTTGTTGGGTGTATAGTGTGATGGGTTATTTGGGTTGGTTTGTGATTATGATTTGTGTTGCTTGGTTGCTTCTCTTTGGATTAGTTGAGATTGGGATGCGGATGATCTTAAGTTTTGAAGTCACATGGTTTTGATTGTTTGAATGAAAATAATGAAGATTTGCCATTGATGTGAGGATCATATTTGTTATTGTGTTATATCGTGATTAATAAGCCCGTGAGCTTTAGAGCCTTCTAGACATGCATATATTCTTGGGTCTAGTTCTTTCTTGTGAGTATCGTTTATACTAGTGTGCTCTAGAACTTGCCAAACGACTTGTTTGAAACTACTTGTAGTGTGATGTCTTTGAAAATGATTTGAGACCATCTTTGCTTGATTTAGCCACTTAGCCAAATTTGTCCACACCAAATGATAATATTCCGTAGTTAGCCAAGTTGAGCCTAATTGACTTATTTCTTTGGCAACTTACAAAATATAGCCGATTTATCCTTTTCATTGAGCTTAATTTTCCCTATTAACTAGTGGAGAGTGAATTTTGGGTAATGAGGTTGGATTGGTCTTGATTGAAAGCTTGGTGGATGAATTAATGCTAAAGTGAGAAGTTGTAAAAAATGAGAAGATGGAATAAAAAGTGTACAAGAAAAGAGTGGTTTGAAAAAAAAAATTGATGAGAAAAACTCTCTTGTGTATATGAGATTGGTTGATGTTTTGCACTACAAAGAGCTCTTGAGGGTCTTAGTGAAGGAAGTGAATTCAAAATGGGAACAAGAAAATAGTGGGAGATGGGAAGGTTATTACTTGTGAATAATTAATCCATGTCTCTTGAGAAATGGAAAGTTTTGAATGAATGCTTTGAGATTCTCACTCCACTAGTTAACAAGTCACTAAATCCAAAATTCTTCCTACCTAAACCAAAGAGCCTACGTTACAACCATAAGAAAAGTCCTCATTGATTCATTGATTGATCACTCAATTTATGGTATAAAACATTGACTAATGGCAAGCTTATTGTAGCACATTTGTGTAAATTGATGATTGAGTGTAAACACATCCTTTATACACTTATGAGAGTAGAGTGGAAAACACCTTGAGAGGAATCATGAGATTAACACTTTAACTAGTTGTGATTTGATCATGAGTGGTGGTTGGAATTGTTGAAGTTCAAGCTTGAATTGTCATTGTGATTGATAAACATGATTACAATTCTCTATTTCCTCTTTGACATTGTGATGCAATCGTGCCCCTCTTTGGTATTATTTTTCGTTGCTCGGGGAAGAGCAACACTTCAAGTTTGGGGGTGTGATAAGTGTCATTTTTTTGCATCAAAATGTGTGCTAATTGTGCTTATTATGTGTAAATTGTGTGTCATTTGGAGTGATTTAGCCCTCTTTTGTTTATCTAATCAATTCTTGTAGAAAATGTTGTGGTTATAGTGATTAGGTGGCAAAAGGAGGAGATTTTGAGGAAAAACGAGTCTGAGGGAGCAAAGCGATCGATCATGATCAATGTTCAAGATAGGAAGAGATCAAGTGAAGTCTAGGAGTTGAAAAATGGAGAAAAAGAGAACATGGAGTTGAAGATGATGCAAAAATAAGGAAAAATGATCAAACCGTGCCGAAGTTGTGCACAAACCATGCCAAAAGACACAAATCGTGCCACACTTGAGCACAAACAGTGCTGGGCATGTCGAAGTAAATGGCACGGTTTGCCATAATTCACACTGCCAGTGCTGCCCTTGAACATAGACAGTGCTGGGCATGTCGAAGTAAATGGCACGGTTTGCATTAATTCGCACTGCCAGTGCTGCGCAAACACGCAAACAGTGCTGCGGGATTTTTAGCTCAAAAAATGGGAATTTTCGAGTATTTCAAGGACCTACATGCAAATAATGAAATTACACATCCTCTACACTATAAAACCCCTCATTTTCAGATTTGAAGGAGTTTTTGGGAACCGTATTAGAAAAACTCTCTCTACTTTTCAATATTTCATGCTTTCTTCTTAAGAAACTCATTAGGTTTGCTTTAATTCTTGTCAATTTCATTTGGGTCTTTGAAGATTATCATAGATTGTGTTGAAATTATACTTTTTTAAGCTTTTGGAGCAAGACCTATGGTGGGATTGGTTGATTTATGCCAATTTTAGCTTATTTGGAGTTTAAGGTGATATCTCTCTATTTCTTTTGCATTTTTCTTGAAGTTTTAACTATGTTTATGTTTAATCTTACTTGTTTAGTCATGGGTCTTTCCTTAAGAACCATGGGCTAAGTTGATCATGCTTTGAGTAATGGAGATTGAATGAGATTGGATGATTTTGTTGTGTATATGCTCTAATTGATATGAATTGAATGATTGAACTCTTAATTTGTGGATTCCTTGAGCTTTGATTGATTATTCTTGTTCGTTTATGTATCTCGGTTGAGTGAGCAAAAAACGAGAGTTGAGCTTATTTGATTGGGTGCTAATTATAGTTGAATGATTTATTAAATGCTATAGTTGTGATGTCTATTGCACCAAGAGTGGATAGATTATCGTGAACACTACCAATTAGGCACTAAGTTGATTTAACGAGAGTTAGTCAATTAGGTGAGAGTTTGCCTCTAGTTTGATTGTTCTGTAAATTGAGATTGATGCATATATGCGATAGGTCGTCTAATTGAACTCAATTGAAGTTACCCGAAGCATACCCCCCTCCCTTGCACTTCGCACGAAGTTAGAATTAGCTTTTAATTGTTTTTTTTTGTGTTGCTTTACTTTGAGTTGTTAATTGATTGATTACTTTAGTATTAGTGTTTAATTTTGTGTCGAAGTGAGAAAGAACCAAAACCTGAAACCTTTAAATATTGTCTTGCAACATGTGGATGTTTGAGATTAGATCCTTGAGCTATAGAAACCTTCATTGGGTTCGATAAATTTTAACTTGGTCAAGCATACTCAATGAACCTATACACTTGTAGGGTAGTGAGTTTGTGCACAAACAAATTTGCGTATCATACACCCATATATGAATTGGGGCATTTAATGCCGCGATGGAGTGGATACCAAGTTGGTCCCCCAATTTTTTAGGGGCAGAACTGATTGCTTCAATGGGGGAGTGACAACTCAGCTTACATACAAATCATCTGTCCAATACAGGTCTGAATTACCCTAAACTAGTTTTTCTCCCGTCTTTTAGGAAGGTTATTGTGGTACGTATTAAATGCTTCAAGTGACTACATTTTATCTTCTGGATATCTCTTCGAGGTCGAGGTCGAAGGTCGCCAAGTGACTTCTTTGACTTCGCGTATCCGGATCGATGTGAGTCATGGTTCTTTCGATGTCAGATGTGATCTCCGCTTGATGCCATCCTGGGCACGCCCAGGGGCGCTTGTACTTGGTCCTGACTATGCCGAGGCTGAGGCGACATTGAGATCGACATTGTTCTAAGGGACTGAACGTTGGGCCCTTCCTCCAGTTCTTAGTGTCTGAGGGATGGGTCTGTCACTGTCTTATTGAGCCTTAGGCCCATGATTAATTCTGTTACGATAAAGTAATCTGCTCACTATTTATATTTCACACTTAGAAGAATGATTGATATGATTGAATGCGTTTATAATAAAATGAAATCAACATTTTAATGGAATGAAGATATGAATAGAATGATACATGAATGATCATTCTTATATACTCTCTCTGTCCACCAAATTATTTTCCACTTTTCTTTTTTGTTTTGTCCACAAAACTTTTTCCCATTTCCTTATTTGGAAACAACTCATACTCAAAATAAAAGTTTGGGCCCCACAATACTCTCACTTTTCCCTTACTTTATCTATCATTTCAATGTTATACTATTTTTTATAAAATCACGTGCCAACTATGAAATGGGAAAAAGATTCATGGACGGAGGAAGTATAATTTACATTGAACAGAAATGAAATACTCCCTCCATCCCAGAACTACTTTCATAGTAGTTCTTGGCATGTGAACCAAGAAAAAGTGAGTATGTGAGGGTAAAGTTAAATAATAAAATAAGAAAAAGTGTACTTTATTTACTTTTGTGAGTGTAAAAAGTTTTCTTTTTAGGTGTGTGAAAGTAGAGTTGGGACTTGGGACGTCCAAATAAGAAAAGTGTGAAAATAGTTTTGGGACGGAGGGAATACAATATTGTTTAAATCAAATTTAGGTTATTATTATTATTATTATTACTGAATATTGAAATTATTATTTAATAATAATATTATTATTGAGTGATTATGTATATTATTAATCACATATGATTATTAATATTGATAGTTTAACTGTTATTATTGATAGTTTAACTGTTATTATTGATAGAAGAATTAATATTAGTAATATATATTGATTATCTATTTTTATTCAATATAATATAAACATATATACATAATTATACATACATATATTAAATGAAAATACTATTATTAATTAAAAATAAGAATAATCAAATTATATAACTTTCGATTGTCACCGAGAGAAGAAGAGGATCTATAGATTCCGTTCTTTAATTAGTTTATTACTAAATATTTATGATATAATAATATTATTAATTATATTGTAATAATGCATTGTTGAGAATTATTAAATTGTAGAAAAATATTATTATTAAAAACATTATGATTTATATTGATTAAACGTAATTGTTGGTCCCTTAAGTGGTCAAGGTCTAGAGGGGGGGTGAATAGACCTTGAGAGTCAAAAACAAAATTTCAAACTTTTCAAAAAGAAATTCTAGAACCATGCAGTAACCCTTTTATAAGTTCAAAAACAGTTGGTCTACAAGAGGTTTTATGGACCACAAAGGATACAATTGTGGAGTTAAGAAGTCTGCAGCTGCAGAGTTATAAAACTAGCAAACAAAATAATCAATTTGTAGACAAAATATCAGAGGGATTCTCACACTTAAAAGTGTATTGAGAATACTCTAATGTGCAGTGAAAATAAGTGTAAGTGTTAATGAAAAATAATTTGAACAGACATAACAATTGAGTGACTTAAGAAAGTCTACAGTTGTAGAGTCCAGTTCCTTTGTGATAAACACAAAGTTTTTATGCCAAAATTTAAATACAATGATGAATGTAACAGTAAGATAAATATGCAATACAGAAAATAAATAAACAAGGGAAATACAACAACAGTGTTTATAGTGGTTCAGTGTCTACGAATAAGGCAACCTACATCCACCATTACACCACTCAGGTGCCAAATACACTAAGAATGGATCACAAAGATCAATACAAGTAGTTCCCCCTTAGAACTAGATTCACTCATATTTTTATTCTAACAAGAGATTAACTACTATCCTATTCACTCAGAATAACTCACTAAGAGTTAACAAACCTCACAAAGAGACTTCTACACTCAGTAGAAAAAATAAGTATGTGTGAGGGAACAACAACAAAAAGGCGATTCTTTCTAAGAAAATCCTGACCAACTATCCTATGAATCACAAAGAATTAAAATAAAGCTCTCTCTCTCTGATCTGTTGGCTGTAGACTTGCTTAGGTTGAATGCTTGAATGTGCAGATTGTTGTTGTTGTCTCCTCTGAGAAATTTCTCTATTTATAGATAAAGATGTGTGTCTTATCCATTGGAGAATTCAAATTTGAATTCAGGATAAGACTCCTCTTACTCTCTATAGCCATGCATGTGTGAAGTGGTCCTCATTCTTCACAAAAAATAGTATTGGTTGTACTATTTGTGTTCATCCACCGAATTCTGGTTGACTTGAATTAGTCTTCATTAACCTCCAGAATTTTAGAAATAAATTCCTCTTAAGTACTCTATAGTGAGTGCCAAATTGCTACACTAATTTGAGCTTAAGGGCCTTGATAATCTTCATTAAATTTTCGACTTGTACTTCACTCTTAAAATAGATATATCAGTTGTAGGGTCTTGAACTTTACAGTTGTAGAGACCTGAAAAATAAAAACTGGCTATAGAGAAAACATTATAGCTGTAAAGTCATGTCTTAGCTGTGGGGTGATCAAATATATAGCTGTAGACTTTCCTCTAGCAACTATAACTTTCTTAGCCAATTTTCTTGTAAACAAGACATTAGATTCAATTATATAAGGGTACATGTTTTGCCCACATCAAAATATAAAAAAGGTACTTAACAATTTCCCCCTATTTTAAATATTGGCAAAACACACACAAAACAGTAAATAAACATTAGCAATGAGATATTGCTAAACAGGAACAAAAATAACAAAAAGCAGAACAACAAGAAAAAATGCAAAGCACCATAAAATAAAACAGGGGTCAAGATACAACTTACAATAATATAGTTAGACTAAAAACTAAATAGTTTTAGTATCTAAACTATACAACAGTTTTCAACAGCTTCATCTTCTCCTATGCTTAGGATCAGCATGTTCCTTATCTTCATCATCTGAATCATCTTGTGTCTTGAAAATCCCTTGCTCTGTCAGCTTCATGTTCTTTTCATCCTCTTCAATATACTTCATGAGCATCATCATCTCATACTTCTCAAAATCTTCCTCTTCTTTCCTTGATCTGAAAATTTTCTTTGATGGAGGGGTCTTCTTCTTCTTGGTATATTTTCCTCCTAACATGTGAGTATTGTCACCTCTGTAAAGAGTTCCATCTGCTTTCAAAGCCTTAAACTTCTGGTATCTGTCCTTTTTGAGCTTGATCCTCTTGATCATAGTATGCCTGTTGCAAATGCTAAAAAATTCTTCCCATAAAAGTTGAAAATCTGACTTCATCCCTTTCTCTTCTTTTTCTTCCTTTCCTACTTCCTCAGGAATTACTTGACTTATGGGTTGAACATCAAGAACAGTAGATAGCTTCAATTCTTGCTTCTCTTTCTCTTGCCTTTCTCTCTTTCTTTCTTGAGCTTCTTTATGAAAAAAATGTATCAAACATTGCCTCATGGATTTGTCTTCTGGTCATTACAGGATTAGATATGTTTCCAATTACATGCTCAGGGGGGTGATCCCTTAACCATTTCAAATCTAGTTCAGGTTTTAGTTCTTGATCATTGTTCTCTACAGCTGTAGATTCACCTATTACAGACTCATCAAGTCTTATTGTTGGTGTTTCTACTTCAGTTAGAACATTTTCATGAACTAGGTCTTCATCTTTTTCTATGGGTGGTAACTCATTTCTCACACTGTCAAAAACCTTTGTTGGTCAAATCTACAGGAGTTTTGATTTCAATATATGGCTGTTGACTTGTGACTGTAAGGTTGTCCTCCTTAGAGTCTTCAGCTAAGTCTTCATGGGGGCTGTGTTGTTCATAAAGTCTTGAGGTGTTCTTTCCTATTATTCAGTATGTAGCATTTACATCCAAATATGTGTAGATAAGATATATTAGGAGTTCTTTCTTTCCATAACTCAGATGGAGTCTTCTTTTGATTCTTTCCCATTATTCTGAGTATAGCATGTTGTGCTTGTTGCCTCTGCCCATAATCTCTTAGGTAGATTTGCTTCCACTAACATTGTTCTGGCTGCCTCCTTGAGTGTTCTATTCTTTCTTTCTGCAACGCTATTCTGCTGTGGGGTTCTAGCTGCAAAATACTCATGCATAATGCCATACAATAGGCAATACTCCTCAATAACTTGATTTGTGAATTTTGTTCCTCTATCTGATCTGATCTTCACAATCTTCAAGTTCTTTTCATTTTGAATCCTACTCATTAACTCAGGTAACCTCTGTAGAGTTTCACTCTTCTTTCTTAGAAACACAGTCCAAGAAAATCTTGAGTAATCATCTATTACCACTAGAGCATACTTCTTTCCACCAATGCTTATTGGTTCTATGGGTCCAAATAGATCCATGTGAAGTAATTCACTTGATCTGCTTGAGTGTATCTTGCTCTTGAAAGTCTTCTTGATTTGTTTTCCTTTAACACAGGCATCACACAAATGTTCCTTCCTGAACGTTGTGTTTCGTAGACCTCTTACAAGTCTATTATTCACAAGTTCATTCATGGTTTTAAAGTTTATGTGATTCATCCTTTTGTGCCATAACCAACCAACTTTATTGGAACTGTTAGCAAGAAAACAGGTAATTTTAGTTGTAGAGTCCCACTCTACAATGTAAACATTCCCTTTTCTAGTTCCTGTAAGTTTTGTTGTTTGGGATTCAATATCTTTGACTATGGAAGTGTCATGTGTAAAGTCTACAGTGTAGCCTTTGTCACAAAATTGACTTACACTTAGCATGTTGTGCTTTAAACCTTTTACCAGATAAACATCATTTATCTGAACCTTCCCTTTAATCAAACTTCCTGATCCCTTAATTGTTCCACTGGAATTATCATCGAAAACAACTTTAGGACCTTTTTGTTCTTTCACATCTTGTAACAAACTTCTATCTCCAGTCATGTGTCTTGCACAACCACTGTCTATGTACCAAATCTCTCTCTTGGTGGTTGTAATTTGTCCCTCATTATCTTTAGCCATAAGAAAGATAAGAGCTTCTTCATCTGAATCAGTTGAGTTAGAGTCTTCAAAATCTGCAGTTGACTTTTGAGAAGAAGAGGGACCTTCTTCCTGGTTTTTATCAAACTATGAAAGAAGTGCTCTAATTCTCTCCTTCTCTAACTTTTTCTTCTTGTCTTTTCTAGCCTTCATTTCCTCATCTGTATACTTCTCTGCCTTGGAATATGGATAATATTTGATGTAGTGTCCAGGTTTTCACCTTACACTACTAGAAATCAAACATTCCGTGATGAAATTTTGTGTGACGACACAAAATTGTCACAATATGTTACCTACAAGTGACAAATTTAATTTTTGTCACCAAAAAGTGGGAATTCATGATGAATTTTCTTTTTGTCGCCACTGGAGTTTTTTTTCGTCACTAATTCAAAATTTTCATGACAAAAACAAGAAATTCGTCACAACAAACTTTGGTGACGATATTCATAATATTCAGTGACGATATTCAACGTCATGAAAAATAGTATTTTTGTGACAACTATATGTTTTGTCATTAATTATTAAAAAGAATTGGTGACGCACTTAATTCGTCACACTATTATTTGGTGACGATTGTCATTGTAATTAGTGACGATCATAGTCGTCATATAATATATAATATTATTGACAATTTTATGTTTCATCGCTAATTGTTTATAGTAATTAGTGACATATTCTTTCGTCACCAATATTGATATATAGTGACGATTACTAATCTTTTTTTAATGACGCACTTATTTCGTCACAATATTATTCGGTGACGATCTCAATTTTAATTGGTGACGATCAATATTTGTCATATAATATAAAGTTTTAATGACAATTTTATGTTTCGTCACTAATTGTTCATAGTAATTAGTGACATATTCTTTCGTCACCAATATTGATATATAGTGACGATTATTAATCACTTTTTAATGACACACTTATTTCGTCACAATATTATTCGGTAACGATCTTCATTTTAATTAGTGACGATCAATATTGGTCATATAATATTCAATTTGCATGACAGTTTTATGTTTCGTCATTAATTGTTCATAGTAAATAGTGACATAGTATGTTGTCACCAATATTTATATATGGTGACGATTAATAAATTTTTCCATATAAAATATAGATTACTGAATAAAATTGTGAATATAAAATTTATTAAAAAAATTTGTTTATTAAGATTCGATCAGAAAACCTTTCGATTAAGAGTAGGTATTATGTGAGTAATACTCACCGTAATAATTTCGTGAACGACATATTTTATTTCATGCAGTAACACACAGTTCGGTGTGTAGTGTTATTTTATATACAGTGTAGTGTTAGTTCATATACAGTGTGGTGTTAGTTCATATAAAATATAATTTTAGTTCATTCACTATGGCATACTACGTGTGGTGTTAATTCATATATAGTGTGGTGTTAGTTTATATACATTGTCGTGTTAGTTCATATACAATATTTTATGTCATTTATCTCTAAAATAATCAAATCTCAAATTAGTTAGAATAAATTGTTGTTCACCATAAAATTTACTGTGTGTATCATTCATATAATACTTTGCCTTCGATTACACTTAACAAATAAACAAATAACGACCAAATAATCTAGATAATTTTTATTTTAAATTTTTCCGTATAAAATATAAATTATATAAAAAAAATAAAAAAATATAAATTTTAATCCATCAAGGTTCGAACATGGGACCCTTTTACCTAAAGAGGATAACTATACCACTGGACCAAACACTACATTTGTCTTAGGTATTTTAATAAAACTATCTAGTATAAAAAATGAATACATCAGTGGCACTTGAACCTATGACCTTTTCAACAATTAACTTGCCTTTCACCAACTAAGCTACACAAAGCTTGTTTATTGAACATGAAAAAATATGATAAAATAGAATCCCTATTACTCCCAATTAAATTCTTGGAAAGTTGATAACTAAAAAAGAAATTAAATTCTTGGAGAGTGGATAACTAAAAATTTGGGGTGACAGAGGCTCGAACTCTCCACCTTAAGATCACTCATAACCATAAGACCTACGCGCTAGCCAACTAAGCCACCCCCACACATGTAATTTTTTTATATATTGTAACTAAAAAATGGATTCTTAATATCATTTAAAAAAATATGATAAAAAAATCCCTAATACTCGCCCTAGCTCCCCAATTTCGCCGTGAATAAAAGAGAAGTTGCGTGAATTGTGAATTTTGGCGCATTCAGTAACCAGAAACCGCAACGAAATGGCTCATCTTGCCACCGGGCTCCTCACTTGAGTGGGTGACCCGGGTTCGATTCCCTTTGGGAACGAATTAGAGATGGGAGATATAAAGGTTGACAAGGAGTTATTCTTGGAGTGTTTGGGAACTTGGTGTAACTTCTAACTACTAACAACTAACATTACCGATTAAAAAAAAAACCGCGACAAAATTTGGCGAACTCCGACCAGAAATTCAGCAACCAGAAATCGCGACGACAATTTGGTGTGATTATCAATTTGATTAATGATTTAGTGATTCAATTTACAAGTATTGATGTTGGGATCCTAATAGTATCACTCTTTTGTGAGGATGGTATTAGGAACTACTCAATCTAGTATTACATACTATTAGGTTATTTCCTAGTACCATCCTCACAAAAGAGTAATAATATTAGGTTATTTCCATAATTTTTAGTTTTAAATTACTACTAAAAATAAAATTCTAGCAAGATATTATCTATTTTAGTTTTAAATTACTAGATTAGATATAAAAAACAAAATTAGTTCAAAGATATACACTTGTTGTATGAAAAGATTACTCGTTGTGTTACCTGCTAGTTGAAATTGTACTTGTAATACTTATAGTAGTCATATCCACTTGTAGTACTCACACATTCATGTTTACCAAAACTCCATGTTATGACAAATTTAGTGATTTGGTGTGTGATTATCAATTTGATTAATGATATAGTGATTCTATTTACAAGTATTGATGTTGGGATCCTAATTGTATCACTCTTTTGTGAGGATGGTATTAGGAACTACTCAGTCTAGTATTACATACTATTAGGTTATTTCCTAGTACCATCCTCACAAAAGAGTAGTACTATTAGGTTATTTCCTTAATTTTTATTTTAAATTACTACTAAAAATAAAAGTTTTGCAAGATATTATCTATTTTAGTTTTAAATTACTAGATTAGATATAAAAAAAATTAGTTCAAAGATATACACTTGTTGTACGAAAAGATTACTCGTTGTGTTACTTATTAGTTGAAATTGTACTTGTGATACTTATAGTAGTCATATCCACTTGTAGTACTCACATATCCTCATGTTTACCAAAACTCCATGTTATGATAAATTTAGTGATTTGGTGATTATCAATTTGATTAATGATATAGTGATTCTATTTACAAGTATTGATCTAGGGATCTTAATAGTATCACTCTTTTGTGAGGATGGTATTAGGAACTACTCAGTCTAGTATTACATACTATTAGGTTATTTCCTAGTTCCATCCTCACAAAAGAGTAATACTATTAGGTTATTTCCTTAATTTTTAGTTTTAAATTACTACTAAAAATAAAAGTTTTGCAAGATATTATCTATTTTAGTTTTAAATTGCTAGATTAGATATAAAAAACAAAATTAGTTCAAAGATATACACTTGTTGTACGAAAAGATTACTCGTTGTGTTACCTGTTAGTTGAAATTGTACTTGTGATATTAAAAATTAAGGAAATAACCTAATAGTATTACTCTTTTGTGAGGATGGTACTAGGAAATAACCTAATAGTATGTAATACTAGACTGAGTAGTTCCTAATACTATCATCACAAAAGAGTGATATTATTAGGATCTCAACATCAATACTTGTAAATAGAATCACTAAATCATTAATCAAATTGATAATCACACACCAAATCACTAAATTTATCATAACATGGAGTTTTGGTAAACATGAGAATGTGTGAGTACTACAAGTGGATATGACTACTATAAGTATCACAAGTACAATTTCAACTAATAGGTAACACAAAGTGTAATCTTTTCGTACAACAAGTGTATATCTTTGAACAAATTTTGTTTTTTATATCTAATCTAGTAATTTAAAACTAAAATAGATAATATCTTGCAAAATTTTTATTTTTAGTAGTAATTTAAAACTAAAAATTAAGGAAATAACCTAATAATATTACTCTTTTGTGAGGATGGTACTAGAAAATAACCTAATAGTATGTAACACTGGACTGAGTAGTTACTAATACCATCCTCACAAAAGAGTGATACTAGTAGGATCCCAACATCAATATTTGTAAATAGAATCACTAAATCATTAATCATATTGATAATCAAACACCAAATCACTAAATTTATCATAACATGGAGTTTTGGTAAACATGAGGATGTGTGAGTACCACAAGTAGATATGACTACTATAAGTATCACAAGTACAATTTCAACTA
>JAPKLY010002742.1:0-22654 GCA_026898435.1 Prunella vulgaris | reverse complement strand
ATTGGCGCTGATGTGAAAAGAGCGTACTGCAATTGCTTGATTGATCTCTGTGTAAACCTAAATCAGATGGAGAGAGGTTGTGAGTTGTTAGACCTTGGGCTTGCACTTGAAATATACACTGAGATGATGTCTAGGAACGAGACACAGTGGTCGTTGCTGTTGAAGGGGCTTTCTGTGGGGGCAGCTTTGACTGCACTTCATATGTGGATTAACGACTTATCTAAAGCTCTTGAAAACGGGGAGGAATTGCCATCTTTGCTTGGGATTAACACGGGGCATGGAAAACACAAGTTCTCTGATAATGGCCTTGCTGGCATTTTTGAGTCGCACTTGAAGGAACTACATGCGCCGTTTCATGAGGCCCCCGATCAAGTTGGTTGGTTTTTGACAACCAAGGATGCTGCGAGATCGTGGCTTGAGTCGAGGCGCTCTCATGATGTAGTAGTTTCAACTTAATCAAAATTTCCTACTCTGTTAACTATACTGCCCGAGGAAGTTTTGTTAAATGGTTATTGGTTATGTATCCAATTCCTTTTTGTTTGATTATTCTACCACATGTCTAAAATTTTGAAATATAGTTTCTCCTTCTTTTAGCTGCCCCTTTTCGTGCTGGTATACGAGATGGTTTATTGAAGTTTAAACTTGTGAAGATTGTTTCTCTTTTGTGCTAATGTGAGCTAAGCTTATTTCTGCCCGTAGGAATAATAACTTGCAGCGAATACTGTGGCTACCGCAATAGTCTGATTAATTTGCCAACTTGTGTCAATGCATGTGACTATATGTGACCTATTGTGACACAATAATCGCTAGTTGAGGTCATATTGATGATTTGTCTCCAAAGAGAATGAACTTGGAAGCCCTTTCTCCTCCCAAAATCAAGTTTAACATTAGTAAGGAGGAAGGCATATGTCAATATAAAGCGTTGACGAAACAGGGGATTCATTTTTTAGTGTCTTGACTTGGAAATTTCTTAAAAATAGCTCAAGAGTCAACTGAAAATCATAATACTAACTCGTGGACTTTACTGGGAGAAATTGTTATTGTTTTTAATAACTGAAGTCAAATCTTTGTGGCCTGCACGTTTTCTCACTGGCTGTGTACATATATCATGAGCTAGTGAACAGAGACTTTGAGCTAATTTCAGGTGTTAAACACTGAGAATGGGGAACTACATCGGTGCAGCATTTGCCCGTAGTAGAAAAGAAAAGACGAATTCGTCACTATCCACTCTACTCAAGGATCAGTCGCTCGTGGATCGTCTGATTCGGAAGGGCAACCTGGAAGTACCGGAGGTCTGGAAGCAGAGAGTAAAGATAGTAGTGAATCGGAAGGAGTGGAAGATAGTAACGGGTAGCGCGGAGGAGACGAGATTGAGGCGTGTGGTGCTTCAATCCTTGGTGAGAAGAAGGTCCAAGAAATGGAGGCCATCTTTAGCTGCAATTCCAGAATTCTAATTCACAAGTTATGTGCAGTGTATGAGGTGTTACTGCTGAATACATAACTATTACTGCTGAATACCATCTACTACATTTTTATATGATTGACATTTAACTTGTGAAAAAATGTTGTATGAAATAGTGTAACATAATACTGAGATGGATTCGACTTTTAGATGTGCGCATAAAAATAAGATATCTGTAAGTTTGTAGGTATTATGAGGATGAAATTTATATAAATTTTTTATTTTAGACTATGCAATTTATTTTTTGATGTTCGAATATAAAATTGTGCAAATTACTATGTAATGTAGAGAATAAAATTTTTATGATTTCGAATCATTTCTTTTGAACTATTTGTTAAGGAGTATTGTGTTATGATTAATTATATAAGATTTAACAAATCACTATTTTTTATATAACATTTTAATAGATTGTTTTTATCTTGTTAAAAATATTCCAGTTTCTTAAGGCTTATGGGCAAATCTCTATCTATTATTTGCGTTACGCCTACATAAATTTTATGAAATGAGATCATTTACTATTAAAAATTAATTATCACAATCCCAAACACACAAGTTACGATTTTTAACTTAAATGAATGTCGAAACAATGCCTTTTAAGCTCAATTCTACAAACAATATAGATAATAATAGACAATTGTGTTCGAAAGTCTTAATTGTAAAAAAATAATTGAAATAATTGTTTGAACAAAATTCAAAATTTTTGGTTAAAATACAATTTTGAAAAAAATTGGTAATTTAAATTACAGTAAAAACATTATATTAAACATCATGATATTTCTTTGATATATCCACGATATATCTTATTTTATGTGGTCACCGATAAAAAGATGGTAAGAAACGACATTTCCTATCATTCATAAAATATCGGTAAATATCTGTTGATGGGCGAGCCACTCGAGGTGAATCAGGGAATCAGGAGGTAGCCTCTGCCATTCTGGAGCTCGCCCCGAGCTCACCCCATATCCCCGTGAAGACCTCGCCGAGGTTCATCATCGCACAACACTTGTAGGCCACGCAAGGCGTTAGAGCTAGCCCAGAGCTCGCCCAAACCACCTAAGCCCGCCTCTGAGCTCGCCCATGAGCTCGCCTGTTAGTCAATAGGACCCCGATGACGCGCTCTTTTTCCCTCCGTCCGGTTTATCCACAAGGGTGGTTTACAGCGAGGTTTTTAATGAGGCCCATCTAGTCTAAGGCATAGTAGTAGGACGAGGCGTGATAGGGGAAGCAGTGTGAGAGATCAAGACGAGGGTAAGGAACCCTCGTCAACACCGGAAGCCACATAGGCTCGTAAGGTGTCGTCTCACACTCACACACCTATAAATAAGACCTCTCTTGTACTATTCGGACAATTCTCACATTTCACACAATTAATACAATCCTCACTACAATATTTCTCTCTCTAAACTCTCTCCCTCCCCAAGAACATAAAATCATAAGATTATTGTTTGGTAGAATTAATCCGTTGTAAAGTCACATAAACAAGCATCGATTAGTAAATTCTATCAACAATTTGGCGCTAGAAGGAGGGTGCGAACCTGAAAATTAGAAAATATTCAAGAACGAAACATTAGAGTTTGCTTGAAGATTTGAAGATTCGAAGATGTTCTTGATAAAACTCAAGAACACTTGAAGATAAACATACATCTTCATCCCTTGAACGAAGAACCCAGATTTCCGGGCAAAAACCCGAGTCTTCGAATTTTACAAAATCTGCCCGGAACAAGTTTTCAAACGCGCGCGTGCACACGAATAAACCGAATTTCAGATAATTCGTCACACGCGAGGCTAGACGAAAACTTGCACAGCTCCACCTAAGCTGGACGACCACTACTCCGGCGACCTCCCTCCATCTCGGTGACCTCCCTCCACCTCGGCGACCTTCAGTAAGCTACCCCCTCCGAAACCCAAAAATGGCTAACACTCGAGCCGCTAAGGGACAGGCCTCCGCAGCTGCGAGAAGGTCTAAGGGGGGTGATCAAAACCAGGCCGAGGTGGAGACCTCACGCCAGGTGGTGGAAACATCACAACCACCTCCCCAGAAGAGCACCGCAGCTCCGCGACCTCCGCGAGTTGCGATGACCCAGGAAGACTTGACTTCCGCCCTGAGGGACCTGGCCAGCAACCCTGACGAGCTCCAACGCACCATTGCGACCTTACAGAGGTTGCAGCAGCGACAGCAGGACGAGCTCGCCCTGGTACCCAGGCGAGTTCCAGCTGCCGAAGCCCGAGAGCAGACCAGGCCCACTCAGGGCACCCAGACCAGAGGGGACTACAGCGTACTCCCCACCGAGCAGGAGGCCAGCTCGGTACAAGCTCGCCAGCGCAGGGAGAGGACCGGCAAGGCCAAGATGGTGGAGGAGGATCCCGCTCCTTACACCGGAAGGGAGTCGGCTTACACCGGGGCATCTGGCACCCACCAATCACAAAGGAGGGAAGTCCTCCGAGGCCACCTGGGCCCGAGATACGGGGAAAACGAGCGGACGGCGGCCCCAGCTGCGTCCCACGGGGACTCCGACCAGCAGCCACGCAGATCAGCCCACGAAAGGCTGAGGAGGCCCGCCACTGACCGGCTAGGCCCCCACGGCGGATGCCAATTCCAGCCCGCCACTGAGAGGTCACCCCAGAGTGAGGCACCTCGAGGACGTGCGTCCGCGAGATGCACGACCTTTGAGCAGCCTCCGCCGGAGGTGACCCGAGATGACGAGCTGGCCTCACTGAAAAAGGCTGTTGAAATGCTACAAGCACAAGTAGCAACCAAGTCTGGCGGACCTGACGCCACGACTCTCCCCACATCTCCATTGGCGCCTGCCATCCTCCGCGCACCGGTCCAGAAGAAAATTCAGTTCCCGGTGATGTCCGCGTAAGAGGGCGAATCTGACCCAAAAGTCCACCTGGCCAAGTACGCGGACTTCATGATTTCGGTCGGCGCCACCGACTCCACCCAGTGCCGGAACTTCCCGCTGACCCTAGGGGACCGAGCTCACCGCTGGTTCTCTTCACTCGCCCCAGGGTCAATCTGCTCATTTAGCCAACTCTCGCGGGAGTTCCTGGCCCACTTCTCTGGGTTTGGATCCTACCTTACCCAGAAGCACCGAATTGCCAACATCCATCAAGGCGAGAGCGAGACCGACCAGCAGTACCTGGAAAGGTTCGACAAAATCCTGCTGGAAGGCGAGCCGGTGAGTGAGGACATCAAGGTCGTCGCAGCAATGGCCGGACTCAGGAGGGGTACCGACCTCTGGAAGGAGATGCACCTCGCATGTCCCAACACTTACAGCGAATTCCGTCACAAGGCAGGGGTGTTTGTGGCTATGCAGGAGGCACTACTGAAAGAAGTTGGTGCCCACAAAGAAAGGAAGCCCTACGGGAAGAAGTCCGGGGGCACCTACAAAGCTCCCCGAAACTTAAAAGTTTTTGGCGAGGGAGACGAGCTCAAAGAAAAGCTCAACCAGGTCCTCACTGTCTCCGTTGACCACGTCTTCACTGCCGTCAAAGGCAAGGCCATGCTGGAAGAGCCAAGGCGAATCCGTCAGGACCGCACGAAGCTCAACCCCAACAAATTCTGCGCCTACCATCAGGCTATCGGCCACTTCACCAGCGAGTGTTGAGACCTCCTCAAGCAACTCTGGAAATTTTACGAGGAGGGGAAATTGGCCGAGTTCGTGAAGAAGGCCCCAGCTAAGAGACCGAGGTTCGAGAGGAGGGCTACCTCCGATGACGAGGAAGAGGAAGCAGACCAACCTGGTCCCCACAACAGGCGGAGGACACCTCCCCAACCTCAGCAAAACATGGAGCCCACCCGGGAACTCTTAGTTCTCGAGGAGGAGATAGGAGCCGCCGGAGGTCTCCAGGACGGGGGATCCTCCATATCCAGGAGAAAAAGGAAGGCCGAGATCTGGGCCATAAACCAAGTCCAGGAAGGCAGCTCCGGCCCCAGGTCCGTCTCACAGCTTGCTGACGAGCTGACATTTTCCCCAGCGGACCTGGAAGGGGTACTGATGCCCCACAACGACTCGTTGGTGATAACCGCCAACATCATGAACGTCCGAGTTCACAGGCTACTTGTGGACACCGGCGCATTCACCAACATTTTCTTCAAATCCACCTTGGATGCCTTAGGTGATTTTGAGTCGTATCTGGAACCTAGCAATGCTAGGATAGTGGGGTTCGGAGAGGCTGTAACCGTCCCCCTAGGTAGTGTTAGATTGAACGTCCAACTTGTATCGGCTGAGGATCCCGAAAGGAGACTGACTAGGCTCATAGATTTCCTAGTTGTCGACCAGCAGTCCTCCTACAATGGGTTCCTTGGTCGTCCATTTATTAATGAATTCAAAGTGGCGTGTTCGACCTACTACTATTGTTTGAAATTCCCAACCCCAAAAGGTGCCGGAACTATAAAAGGTGACCAGAAAAAGGCCCGAGAGTGTTTACTCCAAATGAAAGATGGTCAGGTCAAAAAAACGGTGACACGAGTCCAAGTCCTTGAGGAGGACGTACAGATTCCTGCAGACGAGCCAAACATCCTAGACGTCATCTCGGTCGAAACTGAGATGATGGAGGTAGGCGATTTGTCAGAAATCAATCAAGGCACTGGACCTGTGCAAGACACACTGCCGACACCAATGGAGGACTTGGAAGAAACCCAAGTGTTGAGACCTGCGCAGGGATCAGCACCTGCGCAGGAGCAGCAACCTGCTCCTATGGAGGTGGTTAATGAAGCCCAAGATGGGGGACCTGCGGGAGGTCAAGAACCAACACCAATGGACGTTGACCCAACTCCCCAAGTCACCACACCATCTCGGGGGCCTACCCAAGCTGATGAGCCTACCCAAGCTGAAAACCAACCCGATGACCTCGAACCGCGCATAGGCCACGAGCCTGCGCAGATGTCACAAGAGGAGTGGGACGAGTTCATCAGCGACCCGAGATGGAAAAGTCAAAAGAGAAAAGCCACCCCCATGGAAGAGTTGACGGCACTCCCGGTGGACCCGGAAAGGGACTTAGAACTTTTCATCGGTTCTGAGTTACCTGAACCGTACCGGTCGAGGATGGAGTTGTTCTTAATGACCAACCTGGACGTGTTTGCCTGGTTCCATGAAGACATGACGGGGATCCTGTTGGAACATGCTTGCCACAGACTTAACATAGATCCGACGAGGAGACCCGTACGCCAAAAGCGAAGAAAGTATGGACCAGACAAGTACGCAGCTCTGACTGTTGAGGTCGAGAAGTTGTTAGACAACAAACTCATCAAGGAGGCTTTGTGTCCGCAGTGGGTTGCAAACCCCGTCCTGGTGAAGAAACACAATGGGACATGGAGACTCTGCATCGACTTCACGGACCTGAACAAAGCATGCCCGAAGGACAACTTCCCACTACCTCACATTGACCAGCTGGTGGACAGCACAGCAGGTCATGAGATGATGACATTCATGGACGCTTTTGCGGGCTATCACCAGATAGCTCTACACCCAGATGACCAGGAACACACGGCGTTCTACACCAACAAGAACATGTATTGCTGGGAAAGGATGCCGTTCAGACTCATCAACGCCGGAGCTACCTACCAAAGATTGGTGAACAAAATGTTTGACCAACACATTGGCGAATCCATGGAGGTGTATGTAGATGACATAGATGTCAAGAGTCTGAGAAAGGAGGACCACTTGGACCATCTAAAGCAGACCTTCGACATACTGCGCCACTACAACATGAAGTTGAACCCCAAAAAGACCAGCTTCGGCATACACTCCGGAAAGTTCCTGGGGCACCTAGTTAGCCAGCGTGGAATTGAGGTCAACCCAACACAGGTTCAATGCATAATCGAGATGGGTATACCCGATTTCGTCCAAAAAATTCAAAGACTGACTGGGTGCATGGCGGCCCTAAACAGATTCATCTCCAGGTCCGGCGACCGAAATCATCCATTCTTCGAGGCAATTAAGGCAAACACACGGAGGTACAAAGAGGCGGCCAAAGCCAACAAGCTCCACCTCAAAAACCACTTCGTCTGGACAAGTGAATGCCAACGAGCCTTTGAGGACATCAAAACATACCTGGCAGATACACAGGTCCTGTCAAAGCCGATACCTGGAGAAAAGCTATACCTCTACCTAGATGCGTCGGAGGTGGCCATCAGCTCCGTCCTGGTCCGAGAAGAGGCGAAAACACACCTACCAGTGTACTACGTAAGCCAAGTACTACACGAAGCTGAGTTGCGGTACACCCCAACAGAGAAACTGGCTTATGCACTGGTGATGAGTGTTAGAAAATTGAGGCCCTACTTCTTTGACCACCCGATAGAGGTGTTGACAACGTTCCCACTGCGCCAAATACTACAGCGCCCAGACACCGCCGGATGCCTGCTGAAATGGTCACTAGTGATCAGCCAATATGGTATAACCTACGCACCCCGAACAACGATCAAGGGACAAGCACTTGCCGACTTCATCGTATAGCTAACTTTCCCACAAGATCCGACGAGGGGACGTATAGCTCCTTGGCATCTCTACGTAGACGGATCATCAACCAGCATGGCAGCAGGCACCGACGTGGTCCTGATCAGCCCAGACAGACAAGTCTTCACCTCCGCAATCCGGTTCGACTTTCGAGCAACCAACAACGAGGATGAATATGAAGCACTAATAGCGGGACTTAGGCTATCATTAGATGTGGGGGCAACCAATCTTCAAGTTTTCGGAGATTCCCAGCTAATAATATCCCAAGTCCGGGGGGAATATGAGGCAAAAGACCAGCAGATGATGACTTACCAGAAGATAGCCGCGCATCTGATCTCGATGTTTACGCAGGTTTACATCAATCAAATACCGCAGCTAGAAAACACACAAGCAGATGCTCTAGCCCGGCTAGCTACTAGCAACGGCGAAGCCGAATTCATGGAAGTTGTGATCACCACACTGAAAAAACCCTCGACGTCCGACTACAAGATAAATCAAACCTCTAGTGGGGGGCAGGAGGACAGTGAAGGTGGTGAAGATTGGTGCACTCCAATCCAAAAATATTTAACAGACGGAACAACCCCCGTGGACACCTGGGAAGCTAGCCGGTTAGTAAAGCAAGCTGCCAGATATACGCTGCTGGATGGCCAACTCTACAAACGTGGATTCTCTCTACCCCTACTCAAATGCCTAACTAGGAAACAGGGGTCCGAAGTGTTAGAAGAAATTCACGAAGGGATTTGTGGGAGTCACACTGGGGGGCAAGCATTGGCATACAAGACGATCAGGCAGGGATACTACTGGCCCACTCTTCACAAAGATGCCATCAGCTTCGTTCGAAGGTGCCGAAAGTGCCAACTTTTCGCACCTAACATCCACTCCCCAGCCAACCAGCTGAAGTCGGTGTTCAGTCCATGACCTTTCGCGAAATGGGGAATCGACTTGATCGGCCCATTTCCACCTGGTAGAGGCGGTGTAAAGTTTGCTGTTGTAGCAGTAGACTACTACACTAAGTAGGCTGAGGCCGAAGCTCTCACAACTATAACCCAAGAAAGGATGATCGGCTTCATTTGGAAAAACCTGATTTGCAGATTTGGGCTCCCGCAGTCGGTCATCACTGATAATGGAAGGCAGTTCGACGGACAGAAGTTGAGGGACTTCTGCAGCTCATGGAACATCAAGAAGCACTACTCAACTCCATATCATCCCCAGTCGAACGACCAGGTCGAGGCGGTGAACAAGATTCTGAAACACATATTGAAGCTCCACCTCGAGGAAAAGAAAGGGAGCTGGGCAGCGAACTCCCGGAGGTCCTTTGGTCTTATAGAACTTCCTATAGGGCCAGCACCGGGGAGACCCCGTTTGCCCTAGCCTTTGGGACTGAAGCCGTAATCCCGGTTGAAGTCCAGAACAAGACTTGGAAGGTGGTGGGATATGATGAAGAAAAGAATGACGAAGCCCTGGCAGTAGAGAAGGATCTGATCGAGGAGACCAGAGCCTCGTCAGAAATGAAAAATGCCACCTACAAGCGTAGAGCGGAAAAATATTACAACTCTCAAGTCCGAGACCGAAAATTCAAGGTCGGAGACCTGGTGTTAAAAAAGAAATTGATGGCCCCACCAGGTGTATTCGGTTCAAACTGGGAAGGACCATTCCGGGTCACCGCAGCCTGGCCAAACGGTACCTATGATCTAGAAGACGCAGAAGGCAAAGCTTCGTCATACACCTGGAGCTCGGCACATCTAAAAAAGTTCTACCAATAGACTAGAATCCTGTAATAGACTAGTCGAAGGTTTGCATCAGAAATGTCGATGGCAACCGATGTAAATTACACTGCTATGAAAAGTCAGAAAAAAATTCAGAAAAATTCCCAAGTGTTTGGACCTGTGCAGCTATCCGACCAGGCGAGCTGCACCAGGTCGCCCACCGCTCCAGGGAGCTCGCCAAACCCAGCTCGCCCACACGCTCAAGAATCTGCAATGCGTAAGGACCAAAGGTCCCAAGCGTTGTAATTAAATAGCTCGAAGGCAAAGGCCAAAGTGCCCAAGGTCGCGAAGGTACCCTCCTTAAAGGGTTACTAAGCACCTACTGCCACAAGTTAGAAAACTTCGCGAAAAAGACAAAAAAATGTCTAAGGCAAGGTTCATGAAACCCAATGGCCCAACGTGAATCAATCGGAGTGCAGTTCGCCGCCCTAAGTGGTCTAAGACGAACGATTCGCGGCCCTAAGTGGCGTAAGACGGAGAATACGCGCTCTCAAAACAGAGGTACAATTCGTAGTCGTAAGTGACGTAAAACGAACGATTCGCTTCTCAAAGTAGAATAAGACGAACAGTTATGTACCAAAAAATAAACAAAAACGAGCTATTTAGGAAATTATAACGTAAAAGCACAAATACATAAAGGAAAAGAGTTGGACAAAAAATGCTCGGCTTATATTCAAAAGATACTTAAGAGATTTTCAAGCCAAAAATATACTTGAAAAAATCCTAAGTATGAGTAGTTGTGCTGGCCACAAAGGCCGACCAGCTGGCCATCTTTGAACTACAAAAAGCTCCTTATGGGCGAGCTGCACGTGCCCGGCGAGCTAAATCTACTCGAACAAAAAATCAAGAACTACAAAAATGGAGCTCCTTCTGGGCGAGCTCCGAAACCCGGCGACCTATCATAACTCGGAAAATAAAAAACTAAACTAGGAAAGCAACAGTAAAGCAAGCCTAGGCCTCGGGGTCGGCGACCTCTTGAGCAGGGGCGACCTGGCTGATGGGAGGTGTAAGTTCAACATCCGAAGTGATGCTCCCAGAGAGTCCGCCAGTGCCGAGGTCACTTAAGTTGATCATCGCATCCCCGCAGACCTCCTGCATCTGCTCTATTGTCGGCGGGACCTCGCCTCCAGCATCCCCCTTGGCACCTTCAGCCTCTTGGGCGAGGTCGGCAGTCAAGACCTGCTTCGTCTGAATAATGTTGAACTTTTAACGAGCAGCGTCAAGATTGATCCCGTAGCCCGCGAGGTCTCCAATGTTCAGCTCCGTGCCGGGGGGGATCGAGGACTTCTCCAAGTAGTCTTCAAACTCACTGACAAGGGCTTCCCACTCACTATCGTTATTGATCCGCGCCCATTGGAAGGAGCGGATAACCTCGGCGAAGCACAACACGAAACCCTTGTCAGTGGCGACCACCTCGGCGAGCTCAAGTGCCTCAGGCGTGATGGCGATGTCAGAACGGCTCTTGAGCTCGGCGATCTCCAGAGCCTTAGCGGCGACCTCCTCCCGCAGCTTCCGGCACTCCTCTAAGTTCCCTCGGCTCTGATCACGAAGGAGCCCTACCTCAACCCGGGTCAGGGCGAGCTCATCTTCCCGAGTGGCGAGTGTCAGGCGGGCTTCCTCCAGCTCGGCCTGTTGTTGGCGGAGGTCGGCTTGAAGTTTTTCTGCTTTTTTGATAGCGATCCGCTCCGCCTCCAGTGAGGCCTTCGCCTTGGTCTCCGCCCTCGCGAGCTCCTCGAGGGCCTTCTTCCGCTCGTCGCCCACCTTAGTGAGCGCCTTCTTCGTATCATGGCGAGCTCTATCAGCAGCGGCGATATCATCGCTGACGAGCTGGGCCGCCGCCATCGCTGTACAGGCATAGTGCATCGCCAACCTCGCCTTGTCGGCGGGCTTTTGCCTCTCGATCATGCCGAGCTCCGAGGCGGAGAGATACTTGGGGGCCTCAGTAAAAACCCGACGAGCCGCCCCCTCAGGAAGATCCCTTGACGTGCTCAGGACCTTGCACCGCTTGACAGTGTGGAGAGATTCGGGTCATTGCGGGAGCTCGGTGGGAGTGTACCAGCACATGCTCAAATCAGTTAGCAAAAATCGTGAAAATTACAAAGGCTTCCAACTTCAAAAGAGGTCGCCCACTTACCCGAACCTATCAGGGTTGAGCCCGAGCAGGGTATCATCCCGAATAGGAATCCCGTAGGGGGGTGGCGAGGGCGCACTCTGAGGAGTTGGAGGCGCTTGAGAGGGTTGAACAACAAGAGCTCGCCCTGACCCCGCTTGGCTTGATCCGGAGCCGCCCTCAGCCCTGACTCGCTTGGCGGGGCGAGTCTCTTCTTCGCTCACTCACGAGCCATCCCCTCGGTGGAGAGCTCGCCTCGTCTGGGGGAGTGGAGAGGGTTGGGTGCCCCGTTCAAGGTCCGAACCTCGACCCGCCCCTTTCTTGGCGACGATGACCTTCTCCTTTGTTTGGGGAGGCGCCGAGGTCCTCTGAGAGCCCGAGCTCCCAGCCTTTTCGACGGCTTTGGCGAGCTCGAGCTTCTTCGTGGCATCCAGGACCGCTCCCGAGGGGATGCCTTCCCTCCCCGGGCGAGGCTTATCCATCCTTAGCTGCCGAGCTAGAAAATGGTAGGCTTCGGGAACTTCGACGGGCGGGAGCTCGGCAACTGGACCTGCACCTGCACAACAACTGATCAAGTAAATCCGGCGACCTCGACGTATGAGACAGCGAACTGTGGAAACTTCATAATGGAAAAGTTCAAAACCTTGAGCGGCGAGGTGGTGTGGCGAAGTGATGAGACCGGCGAGCCTGCGACAGTGGTGTTGGCACAAGTGTTCGATCTCGCGATCCTTCTTCTCTCGCAAACAACACACCGTCTGCACGAACTCGAAGCCAATCGAAACCTCCAGTTTCCCACGGCTCGACTTGTGGCGCTTCAAACCTGCAAAAAGATAGATTAGATCAGTAATCTAATCCGATGCGCACACACTAAGGTACGCCACCTACAGCTCGCCTCCCCTTAGGTCTCGGGGGTAGGAATACGCACTCCGCGACCATTAGAAGCTCGCCAATCCCCCCCGATAAAGAAGAACTGCTCCTTCCAATCCCAGATTTTGTTGGGGAGGTCGCCTAAAAATTTGCCCCCCGGGCGAGCTTGGAAAGAGTAATATCCCTTCCCCTCCCTCACTTGTCTGATCACAATAAAGAGCTTGTTGATCTCCGCCGTACTCAGCCGATTTTCATAGCCCTCGAGACCGAAGACAGTCAGGGCTGCTAGCAAATTGCTCCATGCGTTCGGAGTGAGTTGTGTAATGGCGAGGCCCGTGTCCGCCAAGAACTGCCCAATAATGGGGTGAAGGGGGAGGGTAAGCCCGGCCTTCAGAGTGCGATAGTTCATGGCTGTGAGTCCGGCAGGGGGGAGGTCGGCTCGCTCTTTCTCCTCAGCGGGATACATAAAAATGTCCAGCGGGATGCGGAACCGCCTCCGAATATCCAGGAGGGCGAACTCGCTCATGATGCTTTCCACCCCGTTGGCCTTGAGGTCGGATTTGCCAGCGGCCCTTCGAATCAAAGCTCGCCGTGGTAAGGGAAAGCTCGCCCTTTGGGTTCTCACATACTCGCTCCAGTCGAACTCGTCCACGACCTCGGCGGAGACTTGATGTTCCGGGAGCTTGGGAAAGGGAAAGTCGATGAAACGGAGGTATTCATAAGTGACCTCCGTCCCCATATCCTCGTCGACCTCTTCGTCGACCTCGCGGGCCAGCTCGCCAGCAATGTCACCAGCCCCAACCTCGGCGACCTCCTCCCGGGTCTCAGTCTAGGCGGCCTCCTCTTCAACGGGGGTCGTGGTTCCTCCGTGAGCTCGCTCTGAGTAATCCCAGAGTTCGCGGAGGGGGGATTCCTCACCAGAGCTAGTAGCTTGCTCGCTGGAGTCAGAACGAACTGACCCCAAGAGCTCGCTACTGTCTGAGAAGGTTTCAGAGCTCGCCCTAGAGCTCGAGGAGATGACCACGGGTGCCGCTCGGGGGTTTGGAAGGTCATCGGTCATTTGTTCTTTGCCCAAATCACGATTCGGAGGGGTACGACTTGAAGAGTTCTCAGACATAATGTAGGCGTCCGGAAACAAGAAACAAGAAAGAAAAGAAGAGAAATCCGGATTTCTACCTTGGGAGATGTTCGGAGACGCGCCTGAAGCAGAGAAACGATCGCCAGAAATATGCTCTGAGAAGTGAAGATGCAAAGTGAGGAATTTTCTCGTTTTCGCCTATTTATAGGCGCCGAGGCGAGGTATAATATCCGAGGAGACCAGGGACCAATGTGCAAAGAATTTGAAAAGTTATTATTATAGGCGCGGGAAACGACACTGTTGGGAGAAATCCTAGCAGTCCCTGCCTTGGAGGCGAGCTGCGCTCAAGTCCACTCATTCGCTCGATTAAAGGCATAGTTGCGTGCCGCCCGTGGCGCTGAAGCTAGATATTGGGTTTAAAGGAATTGATTGTACTACTCATACCAACAAGGTGCATCTTCTTTTCTGGTTCCCATTGTGAAAGAACTCTAAAGTTAAGCGTGCTTGGCTTGGAGCAATTTCATGATGGGTGACCCCCTGGGAAGTTCTCAGGGTGCGTGCGAGTGAGGACATAAGCACGCTAGAAAAGACCTGTGTTGGTTTGCTAGGATAGTACATCAGTTCTACTCAGCGCAACCGATCCAACAATTGGTATCAGAGCACAGGTCACGGGTTCGAGTCCCCCATGGCGCAAATAGTGGTATGTTTGGCTTCAAGTCAGGCTACTGCTAGGGGGCAACCGATCCAACACACTCAGGGAGACATGTGCTACGTCTCGAATTCCACCCACGTCAGCTCGAGGGACCGTCTGACAAGAGCTCGCCCGAGAGTCATATGCCAGCTCGCCCACACATGCCATGAGCCATGATGCAGGCGAGCTGGGGGGTAATTGTTGATGGGCGAGCCACTCGAGGTGAATTAGGGAATCAGGAGGTCGCCTCTGCCATTCTTGAGCTCGCCCCGAGCTCACCCCATATCCCCGTGAAGACCTCGTCGAGGTTCATCATCGCACAACACTCGTAGGCCACGCAAGGCGTTAGAGCTCGCCCCAGAGCTCGCCCAAACCACCTAAGCCCGCCTCTGAGCTCGCCCATGAGCTCGCCTGTTAGTCAATAGGACCCCGATGGCGCGCTCTTTTTCCCTCCGTCCGGTTTATCCACAAGGGTGGTTTACGGCGAGGTTTTTAATGAGGCCCATCTAGTCTAAGACATAGTAGTAGGACGAGGCGTGATAGGGGAAGCAGTGTGAGAGATCAAGACGAGGGTAAGGAACCCTCGTCAACACCGGAAGCCACATAGGCTCGTAAGGTGTCGTCTCACACTCACACACCTATAAATAAGACCTCTCTTGTACTATTCGGACAATTCTCACATTTCACACAATTACTACAATCCTCACTACAATATTTCTCTCTCTAAACTCTCTCCCTCCCCAAGAACATAAAATCATAAGATTATTGTTTGGTAGAATTAATCCGTTGTAAAGCCACATAAACAAGCATCGATTAGTAAATTCTATCAACAATATCGATTTGTAATATTAATATTGATTTATTTATTTTGTAATATTAATATTGATTTATTTATTCTATATCTTGAACCTATTATCGTTAAAATATCAAAAAGTATAAAAAGATATCGATAAATTTCTAAAAAAATAAAAAATAATATATTTATGTAAATTTATCATAAATGTAGTATGTGTTTATATATATATTTTTAAATTTATGAGTCAAGTATTTGTTATTAAATATTCATGATTTTTTAAATTTATCGAGATCAATATATCTATCGTTATTCTGCAAATTTAAGATCTCAATATTTTTATTAATATCTATATATTCAATCTTGATTACAATGACTGCAATTTTACATGTAAAAAACTAAAAATCAGATCTATATCTATACTATATTAAAAAGTGCCTTGCCTTTGTAAAACATTTTATGCCAATTCTACCCTTAACATATTTTTCTTATTTCTCTTTTGCCCACGCATTAACCTGTTCCATAACGAACTCATTATGTTCTCCTCTCTTCGTCTTCCGGCCTCTTTCTCTTCTTCTCCCATTACGCTTTGTATCTTTTTCCACCCGTCGACTCCGTCTTGCCGTTGCCCCATACTCAACCATCAATCAAGGGGTGAGAAGAATTAGGGCACACAATATTGACACCAAATCCCTCCATCCTTATTACAACCCAGCGCCGACTTTGTCTTTTCACTGCCGCTGACCCATAATCAATCATCATTGAGGGATATGTATATTCTGATTTTAAATTCTCAAAACCAGCTCTATAAATTATGTCTCTGGATAATTTGTTGTTGTCTTTTTCTTTATTTATAGGTTCATTGGCTGCTGTATCTTATAGAATTCGATCATGAGTTGAGTGATGAAGCAGAAAAGGAAATGGAGAATGAGGAGGAACTTTTACTGAAGGCTCTTGGTTGGAAGGGGAAAGGACTAATTCACGATCACGGTGCATATTACTTTGAATCTAATGAAAAGGAGTACCAGAAATATAGTGGGAAGAATGATGAAGTCGGGGACTCTAAGAAACTAGGTCATTTGCGTGCAAAGGTTTGACCTTTTTTGGATTTTTTATTTTATTAGTTTTTTAAATTTTTTGTTTTTGTGAATTTTAAGTGAAGCTGATAACATTAGGAAGGGTGCAAGACTGTATGATATCATTATATGGTACTGTTCCAATCGAAAGTTGTACCTTAGGCTCCGGCTCTTTCTATTCGAACTACATGAGGCTATGCACCTGTGTATTTTGTGGGTTGGTGTTCTTTGGTTTAAAAGCTGCATCTTGATGCTTAGAAAGAAATTAATATGTTTTCATTTTATTTACTTTGATAGATACCATTTGTTTTTATGTTTTATTACTACATTGATTAATTTGTGAGCATGATTTTACCTAACTTTTTTTTTCTCCTCATTGATTTATCTTTTTCCAGAAACTAGCTGGAAAAAAAAAAGAGGACTAAGCATTGCACACTGGTGAACAAGTATTTCTTATTTTTTTATCAGTTGGTTTCCCACTCTATTTTCTTATGCAGTCTAACTGATATATTTTGAGCAACATTACTTATATCTTAACAAAATATGCCAGTTCTAATCAATTAATTTTGATTTTTGCTGCCTTCAGTCAATGTTCATTTGTATTCATGGTGAGGAGTGCTATATGCTGATTTCTCATAGATGCGTGTTGTATTGCAGATTGCATAGGCATATTTGCATCCTTAGGAATTTGATAAGATCATATTTGTGGTTCTTTCATTAGTCATTACAATCATTCTTGCATCATCCCCTACATGAGAATATTATGTGTCATTTGACTCATTCCTTTATTTTGATAATGCTTAATCAACTGATTTGTCATTGCTTGTGCTTGCACTTTGTTGAGATTTCTTAAGTGCTTTTCTAAGTTATATTTATCAATTTGACTGGACCCTTCATCTTACTTCATATCTAACAGGAACTTGCTCTACTTTGGGAGAAGATGAGACAGCGTAATATTGCAAAAGAGAATAGATCGAGGTATATATATCTTTGCTGTGAATTTTCTTTTACTAGCTAGATTCTAACAACACCCATTTTTTTGCTCTTTCCATCATTTTAATTAATATAGTTTAGTTCTAATTTAATTCTACCAGAATTTCTATGTACATTAATTTTCTCTTGGTTCATATCTAAGGTCGGTAAGCGAAGCTCTAAAGAAGATGAAGAGAAAAATATCAGAAATTGTAAGTTCTGATAAACATTGTACACAAGATGAAATTTGATAAATTTGAAATATCTTTTTTAATAGAGTTTATTGTTTGTTTCTTGAGCTACAGACTTGTGTTAAACATTGTACACAAGATGAAAGAAATGATGTCTTCATTGAGCTTCGGCCACACTTTATTACACTTGCAAGCAATACTTGTGCAGTTAATCTCGTTACTAAGATGTTAGATAATGGTATGTCTTGCCCAGGATAATCCTGCAATGCAATTATAGATACTGGTCTAATTTCCGCTCACCTATCCCCTGTTTTGAATCATATCTTAGCTATACAATTGTTGTTTTTCAATATACTATATGCTTGTTTTAGCACCAAAAGAACAGCTAGCAGAGTTTAAATCATCTCTCCATGGTCATGTTGCTTCTCTTCTTCGACATATGGTTGGTTTACTAGGTATAGTTGCACGATTCTGAACATCAATTTTGACATGGAACTTTTATATAAATTTCTGTTGTAATATAGTCACTGTGGTCTCATCTCTCGAGTCATTTCCTTTTAGAATTTAGATGAGTTTATGTGATCTGCATAGAGAATGGGTTGAGTTGAATCTGAAAGTAAGGGTATGTTTTTTTTTTTTGGTTTTAAGTGACTTTTAAATACCAGTTTTGAATATAGATAATTTTAGTATCACCATCCATTTGCAACTATATTTCTATTTCTGAAAATACACATTTCTGATTTGTCAAAAGAAAGGAAGAGAGAAGAAAGTCTCCGATTTTACAAACTAAATTTTGGGTACATTTTTTGCGACATGGATGATAAGATACAGAAAGGGCTGACTTTATAATGTCATTTTTATTTGTTATATGGGATGTTAACTCCTTTCCCTGAAATATTGATATATCCATCAATGGCCCCCTTTTCAAATTACCTGCTTCCATTGAATATCTTTGTTGTAGGAATTTGTGTCTCCTGATGTGTTGAGAGAACAAGTCGGGAACTTCATATTCACATATTTAAAATTAAAATTTAATTCATTTTGTCCTCATCTTTTTTTTGACCAGAAGATAAATAACTATCGTCACTTAATTTTTCTTTCAAATAATAGTATTACATATAGGGATAAAATTCATGTAGTAAGCTTGTATAGGTAGGAATCAGTTATAAGATGTTGTATTAGTAAAACAGAATATTTTGTTATTTATTTTTATTTATAAATATCCTACTCAATTATGTACTCCAACTTCCAGTGATTGATTGTCTATGGCAAGCAAGGACGAGAAATATTTAGAAGATGTAGTCCAACTTCCAGGGATTGATTGTCTATGGCAGGCAAGAACGAGAAATATTTAGAAGGAATTTGGATCCCGATGTCTGCAATGAGGTGAGTGAAGGCCTCTTTTGGTTCAAAAATCCATTTATTTTTAAGTCTAGGCTAGCCACAATTGAATATTTTTATCTAAATTGGCACATCTCATTTGGCTGTAAAAAGAGTAATCTACTATTTTTATTTATTTCTCTATAGCTTAATCCTTCATGTTTGTTAAATGGGCTACTTTAGATCTTCTAACTTCACTAACATAAAATACTTAATTATATTATCAGCACATTGAAAATAAAATATGACAGAATCAACCAAGTAGTTTGAGTGTTTACATGCTACTTTGCGATAAGCATTGCTCTACTATCTCGAGCATAAAATTCTAATTATTGTCTTTGCTGAGGATCGATTATTAACATTGTTCGACCACTCTCTGGAGGATTCATTTTATACTATGTGCCATGAGTTGAAGACGTCCTATTTGCTACTTTTATTTTTAATCGATTTCTGAATGTGGTCCACTTATGGCTTATTAAATATTTGTTTGTTATTAAACTTTATGGACAGGCAGAGATAATACCATCTGTTGATCAACTCATGGCAGGCAGAGAAATACATGTTTACTTCTTTACCTCAGTATATACTCTTATGATCATATCGGTGTTTTACAAAATACAATTTATCTTTGTGGGTTTACCTACGGGTGATGATGATGTGGCAGCGCAAAGTGGTGTGGAAAACACGGTAGGAAGTTTTGCTGATGTAGGAGCCAAAAATATGCTTGCTGAAACACCTGAAGAGAATGAATAAACAGGCTTTGATGCGGTCAGAAAGTTGTGTACTTTGCTAACAAAGCAATGGGAAAAAGCGTATTGCTATTTCGGGAGGGAGGGAGGGACGGTTTTTCTGGTCTAACTGCTATTCTTTCTATTTCTATGACCTCAAATTCATGAGCTGCTTTCTCGAGAGAGATTCAGAGAGAAGGTGCTGCATTTTAGGTTAGGTAAGTATGATGATTTCTGGTCTAAATACCTTCATTCTGCATTTCTACTTCTACGTTCAAAGATTTATGAGTTGCCTTCTTTAGAAGCCTCATTCTCTAACTCTGTATCTGACTATCTGTATAGTAGCAAGATCTTATCCCTTTTCTTCCTTCCCATTTCCAATTTTGGGCAAAACTAAAAAAGATTAACCTTTTGGATGGAGATTTATCATTAATTATATGTATTAGGCACTACTTGTAATTCTTGAAATTTCAATTCTTTGCTTTTCTGTGTGAAGGAATATGGAAGTGTCGACTCTGCTCTTGGACATTGCAATTGAAGTGTTTCTATTGACCATTACCAGAACTATAAAGTACAATTAAATCATAAGTTGATGAATCTAAAAACTTTAAATGTTCAACCTAAAGGTCGAAAGACTAATCAATATGAAAAATAGTTGCCCATTGTGTTCTTTCCATTTCAAAAATTTTACGAAAACAATGTGGTAGTTTTTTCGGCTGTAGATTCTACTTGTACATTAGAGTGATGATTTAACTTTTACAGAGATTGTAGATTATTTTATTTTGTTGATTTCTTTTTTGCATTACATGTTAATATGCGTACAATTTTAAAATAATTGTACTATATTCACTTCTTATCCGTCGAATTGTTACATAGACTTTAACTCGCATCTCAATTTTGCATATATCTGAAATAATTTTAGCAAATTCTCAAATTGTTTCAATTTTTTTACTCAAATATACTAATTTTCTATTGTTTAAAGAGATTGTATTCTAATATCAATCTATCTCTCTCTCATATATATATATGGTTTTGAGGTAAGAATTTTTTTTGGATACTATTATCCTCTATATATTATATTATTTTCATGTGTTTCATTTTTACATAATTACCTCATATTTGCCAAGCAAGTTCACAATATCCAATGTAAAAATGCTCAAATTTTTCCAAATTGATTTTAGTATTGTTAAATTATTATATTTATTTTATTCTACTCAGGCTTCTTGAGATTTTGGTTTGAAGTTTCCTTTATTATGGTGGTATGTGAAAATTTAATTATCTTATAGTGTAATCAGGTGCATACTGCACTTTAAGTTTATTTATTTTTTTATGAAATATAAAGATGGAAAAGTTTCAAGTAATCTTTATAAATTACTATTAAATTAGATTAGAAAATGAGGGATTTATACTTTTGTAATTATGTGTTATATGGTAAAAAATATTTTATGCATGGGTGAATAAAGGAATGTTCACACACCAGTGCCTTAAACTCCTAACCCAGGATAATATGTATTTATTTGTGAGATGCAGACTGGAATGATGTTTGATTTAACCATTCAACATTTTAAAGTAGGAAAAAGCTCTGGTGTGGCTTCTGCATTTAGCAAGAAATTGTAAATAACTTGTATATAGCAAAATATACTGATTTTTTTTTTTGTGCTACAACTGCCAAGGATGAGATATTATCGTAATTCAGGGTAGTATATATTTATACGAAATATAGTTAAAGAAATAAAGTTTCTATTTATCATGCAATAAGGTCATTTTAATTGATATTTTGTTCGTATAATTCACCATGAACTACCGTAAAAAGAAGAACATCATATTTTTTATGCACATGGTACAGGACAAGCAACAAGCAAGCATGAAAAATTAACACCATTTTCACCATGGACTCATCAAGCAAGCATCACATGCCACAACACTCGGGAATCAAGAGTGTGAGAGACTCGAGCAAGCATCAATCATTAATTAAATTAAGTAACGATCCTTTTAATCACATTAAAAATTACTCATTGACTAACGTGCAACACACGTGACAATTAACTAGTATAATCAAAGTCACTCTGTTGGATCGGTTGCGCTGAGTAGAACTGATGTACTATCCTCGCAAACCAACACAGGTCTTTTCTAGCGTGCTTATGTCCTCACTCGCACGCACCCTGAGAACTTCCCAGGGGGTCACCCATCATGAAATTGCTCCAAGCCAAGCACGCTTAACTTTAGAGTTCTTTCACAATGGGAACCAGAAAAGAAGATGCACCTTGTTGGTATGAGTAGTACAATCAATTCCTTTAAACCCAATATCTAGCTTCAGCGCCACGGGCGGCACGCAACTATGCCTTTAATCGAGCGAACGAGTAGACTTGAGCGCAACTCGCCTCCAAGGCAGGGACTGCTAGGATTTCTCCCAACAATCCCCCCCTAGCAGTAGCCTGACTTGAAGCCAAACATACCACTATTTGCGCCATGGGGACTCGAACCCGTGACCTGTGCTCTGATACCAATTGTTAGATCGGTTGCGCTGAGTAGAATTGATGTACTATCCTCGCAAACCAACACATGTCTTTTCTAGCGTGCTTATGTCCTCACTCGCACGCACCTTGAGAACTTCCCAGGGGGTCACCCATCATGAAATTGCTCCAAGCCAAGCACGCTTAACTTTAGAGTTCTTTCACAATGAGAACCAGAAAAGAAGATGCACCTTGTTGGTATGAGTAGTACAATCAATTCCTTTAAACCCAATATCTAGCTTCAGCGCCACGGGCGGCACGCAACTATGCCTTTAATCGAGTGAACAGGTGGACTTGAGCGCAGCTCGCCTCCAAGGCAGAGACTGCTAGGATTTCTCCCAACACACTCTAACTTAATTTATTATAGTAATATTTAAAATTAAAAACATTATCGCAACATAAATGTTTGAAATAAAGAGGTTGAGTTGAGTATGGGCAACAACTAATTAGTAGTTTGTTGATCACATCAAGATTCCCACTAAAATTTTTATTTAAAAAAAAAGGGCCTTTTTTTCCATCATAAATCATTCAAAAAGCAAGCAAAGAAAGTTCCATGCGCCTACTGATCG
>JAPKLY010002741.1:0-22654 GCA_026898435.1 Prunella vulgaris | reverse complement strand
TTCATTAAACGCGCGAAAAGATGAAATAGCCCTCGAAAATATGCAAACTTGGGCTTCCGCACAATCCCGTGGAGGTGGACGCATGATCTGGATCGTGCTTGGACACGTTCAGACCTTGGCTGAACGAACCAGGGAGCTTTCGCACGATCCCGTGCTGGTGGTCGCACGATCCCGTGCTGGTGGTCGCACGATCCCGTTCGGTCGATCCTCGACTTCTTGTTTTCTCCATATCTTGAGTTCTAGAGCTCCGATTGACTCGATTCTTTTTGCGTTGTGACCCTCTCTTCAAACTCTTCGACATGGTATATCATTTGCCTCCATTGGATCAACTCACATTTTCTGAACTTTTACGAACTTGCTCGTCTTTTGCCAGTTTTTGCTCGTTTTCACTACAAAACATATTTTCTTGCCACAAAATGGTTAATAGCACAATTTATAAAAAATTAGGGTCAAATATGAACATAAGCACATCAAAACCATATAGAAATGGATGCAAAAACAAGCAATTATGACCCTAATCATGAACGAGGGATGATCATCACTGCCCTAGCCCACATCACCCTATACATCCCAGAGCTCGACAACTACCCAGCCTATCAAGACCTGTTGGCTGATGGCCTTGCTTGGGCTCAGGCGAGAGAGGGACCCGTTACCTTCTTTTTGGAATTGGTGAAGGAAATGGGTGAAGCTGCCTTCACAGAGTGGGAAGAAATCTTGATGGATGCCTTGGAAGTTAAGGCACCATCCCAGCTGCCTACACCCGAGGGTCTTCGGAAGGTAGCTAGAGCCCTGCTGCTTAAGGATGGGGTTGTGCTGGATTGCCCGGAAACAGCTGAGTCGAAATTCATTCCTCCTGCAGCAAGCTATGAGATCAACCCAGCTGATCAGGTAACTCCTGATATCTTAGATCAACTTAAAGGCTATTTCTATGATCATATCAGGGAGGTCAAAGCCACTCTACTAGTTGCCAAGTCTGCTGCCCCCTCGCTGATTGAACAGCATGTCCACCAAGTGCTGCTGGACCATCGGAACAAGCTGTGAGATACTCTTGAGGACAGCTTGTATGTCACCAGGAAGGAGTTTTTCCACACTCGCCAAAGGTTCAAAGACACTGCCAAGGTATTCCTCAATGATGCTTCTGCCTCTCTCTCGGCTGAATCTGATAGGATCAGGCTGATGACTGAAAATATGGAAAGACAAGTGGTTGAGTACAAAAATGGTCAGGAGGACCTTCAAGCTGTTGTTGATAAGCTTCCCACCTCCCTTCCCTCTTCATCTGCTCTTGATGATATCAAAAAGGGGGAAGAGAAGAACTCAGCTGATATCGCTGCTCTGCAAGCTTAGACTGCTTCTTTGAAAACCGAAATGGAATCTCTGAGGGCTTTGCTGTTGGACAACAATGGTGTGTTATCAGCTAGGATCCAAAATGTTGAAGAATATGTTAATACTCGAAGTATAACACAACAGAAGGCTCAGAGATAAGAGACAAGAGGATGGCTGAGGCTTTGTAGAGACAAGAAGTGGTAGCTGAGGAAAGAGAGAAGAAGAAGCGTGTCATGAACGCTAAGCTAGATGAGAAGCTAGCCAAAGAATTACAGCTTGCTGAGAAGGAGACTCCAGAAGAGAGGAACAAGAGGCATGAGAGGGAAATGAATGATGAGTAGGAGAGATGCTATCAGAGGAAACTGAAGAAACAAGGGAAGATGGTTTCTCAGGGTAGCAGATCAAAGGTTGGAAAGTATGTACGTGATCCAAATGAACCTTTGGTTGATGGACCAATTGACTGGTTTTGCAATCAACTGTCAGCTGAGCTTGTGGATCTCTGGAAGACGATAAAAGCAAGGCTAATGATTCATTTCTACGTTCTCAGAGGAGAGGATACCAGAGGAGAAAGGGAGAAAAATGCATAATTCAGAGATTGGCTAAAGGGAACGTTTCCAATCTTCTTTAAGGCAATCACAGAAGCTATGCTCAAGGTGGATGTTCAGCCGGAGTTGCCTGAGATAAAGTATTTTCCTACATCAACTGATGTTAATGGGAAGATTGACTGGATAGAAATCAGGAAGATATGGTTGCAGATAGTGAGTTGCTTCTTTCTAGATCTTCCACATACCTCTATTGCTGCTCTGAAGAACATTGAGAGGAGGTTCCTCGACTGGATGCAAGTGCCTATTGACAGCAGAAAACCTCTTGTGTAATAGTCCAGCTGAGCCAGCTGTGGGTAGGTCTCTATTCTGATTTGTAACTCCTGATTTTGCTTAATGGAGTTTTACTATTCCAGACAACTTCTTGTTGTCAGCTGCATTTATTATTCTGTCTAAGGGATCTTATATAAAGATCTTCTTTTCTGTCCTATTGATCTTGATTTTAATATGCTTATCTATTGAGATCAGTTGAGTTGGTTTTGATATCATCAAAAAGGGGGAATTTGTTAGGATATTCTTGTTAGATGTTTTGATGATATAATAAATCAATTAACTTGTAATAGGACCAGCTGAACCTGTTAGTCAGCTGATGAGTAGTTAGGATTAGATAGGTTCGAGTAAGGGGGAATCTACCTTGTTGCCTAGAAGATCCGAAGCTATCATAGAGAAGAAGACCAGCTAAGGTCTTGAGGACTTAGCCGATTCCAGAAGACATAAGACTTGAGCAGCTGACACTGGAGTATCAAGAGTAGAACATCAGAGGAGTTAAGATCAGCTGACATCAGAAGATCAGTTGATCAGCTCAGCACGTCGCAGACAAGACAAGGACCAAGGATCAAGAGTTTCCAGATGAAGTCCAGAAGACCAGCTGAGATGCACACCAGCAGACTTGCACATCAGCTGAGGTCCAAGTACCAGCAGACCATACACCAGCTGAGGAGACAGATCAGCTGAGGTCATGTGCTCCGCCCAGATTCTTCGGAATCACTCTAAGGGTTGACTTGCGACAAAAGGAAGGGATTCCCAGAATAGAAGATCAATCAATCAAGGGGACAAACTTGATTGATTGTAGATCGCGAAGATTGACGGGAATCAAGAAGGAGATTCAATCAATCTCAATAATTGATTGAATACGAGATTATAGGATCTCAGATTTCTAGTCCATCCCAACGGCTAGTTATTTGACCCTATAAATTAGAGTAACAGTGATGATTTCAGTATCGAATTTACACGCACTTCAACCTACATTCATACTTATCTTTTGTAAAGCTTTATAGAAGCTGTTAGAAGTCGATCACTGTTTAAGTATTGACTGTTTGTAAGAGAGTAGTACTCTCGAAGTTTGTAAGTGAGTGAGTGAGTAAAGTTAGAGGAGAGCCCCACAATTCCAGTTGGATTGTGGAGAGTGGAGTAGGACCTTTCGTCCGAACCACTATAAATCCCTTGTCTCTTGCATTCTTATTTTCTGTTCTTTATTTGTGCACATCACCTAAAACTGGTTTTCACTAAAATATTTCCGCACAAAATTTCACAGTGCACAATTTTCAAATTCAGACTATCTCAAGTAGTCAGCTGATTTTGAAATAAGCCGAAAACTTGAAAAAGGTTTTGAATCCCTACAAGTCTATTCAACCCCCCCCCCCCTTCTAGACTTGTTTCAGGGTATTCCTTCTTTAAAACCTGCCTTTGGGACCAACAGTGCATAAAAAAATTACACTTTTGTGCAGATACTGTGAACCAATTTGTAAATATAGTCACTTTTTTGAACCAATATGTCAGTCACCCTAGATTTATTTAGAGTGTTAGTAAATAGGGTTTCTTCAACATTTCTAAATAGATAAACTTTGATGGTGTATTTTATACACTTAGCCACTTTAGATTTGGTTAGGCCGAAATGAAACTTATTTGTATTCATTATCATTATAGTGAACTGTTGTTTGCCCAAAATGTGTAACACGCAAGTGCACGTGATCGTAGTAGGAGTAGCAAGATGACCAAGTTTAATATCGAACACAGGGAGATGGGATATTGCTAAGTATGTATGTTGTTTAAAAATCAAAACTCAATAAAGCAATAAAAGGGGAATGGTTTCTTATCTACTAAGCTTGTCAAGAATAGTAAACTACCTATCACCTTTTAGAAAAGTGAGCAAGTGGAGAGAATATGCATTAGTGTACTATCCTATGTTTCATATGGTGTTTGTATCACTTAATCATGCAATGATCTATTGGATAATCAATTAGGCAAGGCCTCATCAAGGTGCATAGGTTTCCCTAATTACACATTAAAGCTCTAATTGTAGTGCATATTCACTAAGAGTAATTCTCATTATCCTAGGAATTTCATCAAACACCTAGCATGCATGGCCTTATAATAAGAATATTAAGGAAAAGAGATCAATTCTCATGTCTTGCTACTTCCCTAATGGCCCTAACAATCAATTAAACATGCCAAGTATTTATACATATCACAAATGTAGAGAATCAATCATCCATATTACTCCATAGGAATCATACACTAATATTACTCTCATAACATTCATAAGATCAACAATAGCACCATATTACTCCATAGGAATCAGACACTAATGCAATAGAGTATTAGCCCATGGCAAATTCGGATAACAAATGAACAATTAAGCTACCTACAATCACCATAACAATGAAATTAAAGAGAAATTTCAAAGTCTTACCTATTACAAGAGAAATGGTAAAGATACTCACTACCTTGAAAATCTACTAAATGATCCGCCAATGGAAATTACAATTCAATTGGTCAAAATGTAGCTCTTGATGTGACGAGAGTGCAGGAATAAACGGATTAATGATCCGTGCGGTAGATCAAAAGTAATCAAAGAAATCGTATGAAGAAATCTAATGAACCCAACTAGTAACTTCCCCTAACTTCTAAGAATCAAGAAAGTGAATGATGATGTGTGGAATCATCTAAGAAGTCTGAAGTATCAAGTATTTATAGTACCCCTTAGGCTTGGACCATTATATCCCTCATTAAACGCGCAAAAGGATGGAATTACCCTAAAAATTGCTCAACCGGAACTCGGCGCACGGACGTGTGAAGGCTGGCGCTCGGACGCGGCTCAGGGCCAATGACCGAGCATGGTGGCTGGCTGACTGAGGGTGACGATTTGGGCTTCCAGGTAAAATCCTCTCGGACGCGTGAAGGCCGTGGCTCGGACGCTGGGCTACGAGCGCTCAAACGTAGTTCAGATGCCGACGTCTGATTTTCGACTTTTTCATATTCGATCTCATGGCTCGTCTAAGCTTCCAAGGGTCTTCAATTGAGTATAAGAAACATCGCCATGAGCTCGGATTCCATCATCTCCTTTCCAATAGTCAAGAATTCCTCGTTTTTGCTCATTTTCACCTATTAAGTACACTTTCTTGCCAACAAAGGGTGAATAGCACAATTCATAGCTTATTAGGGTCAAATATGAATATAATCTCATCAAAACCATATAGAAATGTATGCTAAAAGATGCAATTATGACCCTAATCACACCCCCAAACTGGATTGTTGCCCGGTCTCGAGCAACTAAGCGATAAGATAGGGGAATAATTGTATCAATGAAGTATTAGGCACAAGTCAAATGCCATGGAAGTATCACTCAATATCAAGCAAGTATAAGGATATAGTGTCATCTAATCAACTATCAACATTAAATCAATGAGCAAAACATCAAGTCAATGAGTCAAGATCCTCACAAGATAAGTGTATAACTCAACCCTCAAGTGTATAGGCTCTCTCATACATCACACAAAGTATATATACTACCATAAGCTTGGCTTGAGTCTCAAATTCTCCACCACTTAAGTGACAAATCGTTCCCACATCATTGAGGGTTTTATAAGGTTGTAGAGTTGGCTCTTTGGTAGAGAAGGATACATATGGATAAAGTGACTAAGTATGATTAGTAAAGCAAGAAGGAATCAACATAGATAACATTCACCTCTTAATGCAATAAGCAACCTCGTCTTCATGCTCTTCTAAATCAGACTTTTCAAGAATCATTCTTCCCTTTTTGACAAGTTGTGATCATACTCACAACAAAAGTAAACTTGACCATAATTTCAACAAAAGTCAACCTTTTTCACGTGCTTTGCTTATTTGCACATTCCTTTCAATCCATGCATCAATCATTTCTTGAATATCTTTCAACTTAGGCCACCAAGTTCTTCATCAAATCACCAATCTTCCTTTCTACTTTTCACTCTACTAATCATAGAGACAAGAGAGTTCCAAAAAGGAAGGAAAATGGCTTAAAGTGTGGTTAGCCAAAGGAAAGGTCTATAGGCACAACATGGTAAGCAATGGATCATAATGTCAATGGTAGGCTAATATTGCAAAGTAGCTCAATATAGATCAAAGAAATGCCTCAATCATATCATGCAAACTCAATATCTAGTGTAGTCTTGAACAAGACCAAAGTCAAGCTCTAGAGTAAAATGCATAAGTGTGGAACTTACATCAAAGAAATATTATCCGTTCAAGATTGAAACGGGCATCATAGGCTCAAAACTCACTGGTATAGGGTGATCATGACTCATATCATATAAAAAATGCTCAAATTAGCAAAGTCTCAAGCATAATAGAATCAACAACACCATAAACAAAACATGAATCAAGAAATAAGTCCACTACATCTAACCTATACTATCAACATTATCCACACAATCATAAGCATATCTCATGCCTCATAACTCTCAACTAGCAACAATATGGCAAAAATCAAGCAAAAATGAAGCATCAATATACGCATATGATCACAAGACATCAAGAAGCATTAAAAATCATCAAAAGCATTGCATTGCAATGAGATTTACGAAAACGAACACACCCCCCAAACCTTTTTGGATCAAGGGTCTAAAAAGTTTGGCAAAGAGTGAAGAAAAGATCATGCAATGCTCTAAATCAAAGCAACTACTCAATAACATCATCAAGAAATCCAAGTCATCCACATCAATACATACCAAATAAAGCAATCTAACTAACATGAGGAAAAAGAAGCAAGAAAACAAACCTAAGTAATAAAGGAGTATAGAAAACATACCTATGGAAGGAAGTGAAGAGTAGAAATGTAGAGCTTTGATGTCCAAGAATTTTCCTCTCCTATTGGCGTGTGTGTTTTGGAAGAGTGTGTGCACGAATGTGGTGTAAAATGTGTGTGTTTGTGTGTGGAAAATGGTGTACAATGGTGTTGGAAGAAAGTGTGGTCAAAGCAAGAAAAGGAGTCAAAAGAACTCACCTCGACTGCCGCACTCAGACAAGTGTTGACCGCCGCTCGGACAGTTGAAGGCGGCCGCTCGGATGGCTGAAGACGGCAGTTCGGACGCGAGCCATGCGTCCTGGTCGAGCGAAAAAATTCACTAGAGCCGTAGCGATTCGCTCGGAAGTCCCAAGGTCAGCGCTTGGACGCCTTAAGGTAGCCACTCGGTCATGACCATATTTCTACATTTTCGAATTTTAATTTCCTACTCCACTTCAAACAATTTTTAACCACCACAAACATCATCAATCAATATCAAATATCCCATATAAAGAATGATCACACCCTTCCAAACTTTTTTGGATTGTAAATCCTAAAAGTTTGGAAAGAAATGATGAATATGGCACAAGCTAAGCAATCAAAGCACAATTCCACATACTAGCAAGCACAACACCATTCAATACCAATCCTACCATCTCAAAATAAACTCCTCAACTTAGTCTTCCTTCAAATCCCTATCAAATAAAATCAACAACCAAGCAATACCAAAAGATAGCACCCCCAAATTTGGCTAAGCCAAGTACTTCACAAAGAGATCGAGGATATAATACCTCACCCTTGGAATACTGATATTATGACAACACCCCTTGGACAATAAGCACCTACAAAATAAAAAACACACTTAATCAAACCAAAAACAATAATATCCTACATAATAAACAAAAAGGATGGGTTGTCTCCCATCTAGCGCTTGGATTTAACGTCCCCTAGCCGGACGACTCTTAAGCTCAAGTCAAGGTGGCACAACATCACCTAGCCTCAAATAGTTTGTCACTTCTTTTGGAATTGAATTATGGTAAAGCTTCAAACGATGCCCATTTCATAGAAAAGTTCCCCCTTATCATTCATGAGCTCATACCATCCACTTGCAAAGCAATTAGATATTGTGAAAGGTCCACTCCACTTCGATTTCAACTTCCCGGGAAACAACTTGAGTCTTGAGTTGAACAAAAGTACTTGATCAAGCACCTTAAAGGACTTCTCTTTGATGTTAGCATCATGTCATCTCTTTGTCTTTTCCTTAAAGATATTGGCATTCTCATAAGCCTCATCCCTAAACTCATCCAATTCAAGCAATTGTAGAAGTCTATTCTCCCCTCACAACTTCTCATCAAAATTTAACTTCTTTGTAGCCCAATATGCCTTGTACTTGAGTTCAACGGGAAAGTGGCAAGGCTTCCCATAGACTATTCGATAGGGAGAAAGATTCAAGCGAGTCTTGAATGCCATACGATATGCCCAAAGAGCATCGTCCAACTTAAGAGCCCAATCTTTCCTATTAGAACTCAGGGTCTTCTCAAGGATAAGCTTGATTTGGCGATTCGACACTTCCGCCAATCCATTAGTTTGAGGGTGGTAGGCCATTGATATCTTATGCCTGACATCATACTTCACAAGAAGATTTCCCAACGCCCTATTCACAAAGTGACTACCCCCATCACTAATTAAGGATCGAGGGACACCAAACCAAGAAAAGATATTCTTTCTTAAGAATTCCATGACAACTCTCGCATCATTAAACTTAGTGGGGATCGCTTCCACCCACTTTGATACATAATCAACCGCCAAAAGGATGTAAAGATACCCATGAGATTATGGGAAGGGTTCCATAAAATCAATACCCCAAACATCAAAGACCTATACCTCTTGAAAAATATTCAAGGGCATCACATCTCTTCTGGATAACCCCCCACTCTTTGGCATCTATCACATCTAGCAACAAACTTATGACAATCTTTAAAAATTGATGGCCAATAAAAACCACATTAGAATACCTTTTGAGCCATCTTAATGGAGCCAAAATGTCCTCCACAAGGCAATGAATGGCAATGGGTGAGCACACTCTCAATCTCCTCATCCGGGATGCATCTCCTAATAATAGAATCCGCACATCTACGATACAAATAGGGATCATTCCAAATGTAATGATGAACCTCCTTGTCAAACCTTTTTCTTGCATTAGAGTTCATTCCTTAAGGAATTGCTCCACTTACCAAAAAGTTGACAAAATCAGCATACCATGGTGCTTCATCCTCTATCTTCCAAATTTTCGTTCCTACCACTTTAAAAAGTTGCTCATCCGGGAAACTCTCAAGTATCTCTTCTTTCTCTTCCAAGGCGTCATCCCCTCTCACTAATCTTGACAAGTGGTCGGCTATAACATTCTCGCTTCCCTTCTTATCTCTAATCTCCAGGTCGAACTCTTGCAATAGTAGCACCCAACGTATCAACCGAGGCTTTGAGTCTTTCTTTGTCATCAAAAACTTGATAGCCGAGTGATCCGTGTAAACAATAGTCTTTGTTCCCACAAGATAAGGACGAAACTTCTCCACGGCGTATACAACGGCTAAGAGCTCCCTCTCGGTTGTGGTGTAGTTCAATTGGGCAGATGAGAAGGTCTTCTAAGCATAGTAGATGACATGAAATCTCTTTTCTCTAAGTTGGCCTAGCACCACCCCATCGCATAGTCACTAGCATCACACATAAGGACAAACGGTTCCTTCCAATTGGGTGTGATGAGGATGGTTGCACTCACCAATGCCTCCTTGAGCAACCTAAAAGATTTCAAACACATATCATCAAACTTGAAAGGAACATCTTTTTCAAGCAATCTAGATAAGGACTTTGACAATTTAGAGAAATCTTTAATGAATCTACGATAAATACCCGCATGACCCAAGAAAGATCTTACTCCCTTCTCGTTTATAAGTGGAGGTAGCTTCTCAATAGCCACTACCTTTGCACGGTCCACTTGCAACCCCTTGGAGGAGATATGATGACCAAGAACAACATCTTCACTTACCATAAAGTGACATTTTTCCAATTGAGCACCAAGCTAGCTTCTTCACATCTAATCAAGACTTTCTCAAGGTTAGCCAAGCATATATCATAAGTATCACCAAAAATGTTAAAGTCATCCATGAATACTTCCATAATTTGCTCAATTAAACCATGAAAGATCGATATCATCAACCTTTGGAATGTAGCCGGAGCATTGCACAACCCAAAGGGCATGCGTCTCCAAGCATACATTCCATAGGTACGTGTAAAAGTTGTCTTCTCTTGGTCCTCCGGCGCAATCATGATTTGATTGTAGCCGGAGTAACCATCAAGGAAGCAAAAATAGTTATATCCACACAAACGGTCTAGCATTTGGTCCATAAAAGGTAGAGGGAAGTGGTCCTTACAAGTTGCTTTGTTTAATTCCCTATAGTCCACGCTCACACGCCAACCCGTGGCAACTCTTGTAGCAATCACTTCATTATTATCCATTTTTATTATAGTCATGCCACCCTTTTTAGAAACAACGTGCAATGGTGACACCCAAGGGCTATCACTAATAGGGAAATCATGTTAGCACCAAGCAATTTCAAGACTTTCTTAATTACCTCTTAAATTATAGGATTAACACGCTTTTGAGGTTGGACCAATGGCTTACAATTTTCCTCTAAACGTATTCTATGCATGCATAAGGAAGGATTAACACCCTTAAGATCATCTACGGTCCAACCTATAGCCGATTTGTGCTTTCTAAGTATAACAAGCAATTTAGCAAGTTCATCATCATTAAGAGAAGAGGATACAATTACCGGACACCTTTCGTCGTCATCAAGATACACATACTTGAGGTGGTCGGGCAAAGGCTTCAATGCAATCCTCGCCTCTTCTTCCTTGTCCTTGCTTGCTTTGTCTCCTTCCTTTGTTGCACTTTCTTCCTCTTTGATCTCCATGAGCATCTCTTCCACTTGAGTATCCATGAGCCTTTCATCTTTATTTCCTACATCATCAACAAAGCAATCACTTTCATTCACTTCATTATAGTTAGGAATCTCATAGTTAGAAGTAAAGAAAGGAGTTTGAGCATTTTCAAATGCTTCTTGAATGCAAAGTTCAACCACATCAATAGAGTTACAATAAGAGTTCTTCCTTGGATGCTTCATTGCATCTTGTATTGAAAAATAAAGTTCATCACCATCAAGCTTCAATGTCATCTCTCTGTTGTACACATCAATTATCGCACGGGCGGTTGCCAAGAAAGGTCTTCCTAAAATGAGAGGAATGTTCTTATCCTCATCCATATCAAGAACGTAGAAGTCCCCCGGGAAAGTGAAGTCTTAGATCTTCACAAGAACATCTTTTATGAAGCCATTAGGAATTGTAGTTGAGTCATCCGCCAATTGAAGAGTTGTGGATGTCTCCTTCAAGTGTCCTTGATCTAAGCTCTTGAAGATCGAGAGTGGGATCAAGTTAATGCTTGCTCCTAGATCACAAAGAGCATTACGTACCACATCATTTCCCATATCATAAACAATTATGAAACATCCCGGATCCTTCTCCTTTTGAGGTAGCTTTCTTTTCAAGGCATCACTACTTTCCTTAGTCAACTTTACATTTTCTGGTTCATCCACTCTTCTTCTCTTGGCTAATAAGTCTTTCATGAACTTGGAATAACTTGGCATTTGCTCCAAAGCTTCATAGAAAGGAATGTTTATGTATAGCTTTTTGAAGACTTCTAAGAACTTGCTAAACTTATCATCAAGCTTTTTCTTGGCAAACCGTTGAGGATATGGAACGGGTCATGGTTTTCGGTACCCCTCATTCATCTATTTCAACCTTATTCTTCTTCTCTCTTTCTTCTCTAACCCTTTTCCACTTAGGAATATATTTTTCCTCCTCTTCAATTCTACTATTCTCTCCTTCTTCCACAATCTCTTCTTCCACCATACTCTCCTCTTCCTTCCCAATTTCTTCAACTAATGGAACAGAATATTCCATACCAACTCCATCTATATCATCATCACTTTCCTCTTCTACCCCCTTTTCACTGTCTTCATTACAAGTAGGCATGCTAGGTCCTTCATACCTTTTTCCACTCCTCAATTCAATAGCATTACACCCTTCTCTCAATTGAGCTTGGATTAAGAACGACTTACATTCTCAAGCCCGTTGTCCACATATCCTTGACATATGTCCCAATTGTAACTCTAAGTTCTTTATTTCAGCTCCTTGAAAACTGCAAATTGCATCGAACTTCTTGTTCGTCTCTTTAAAACGCCTCCATTCTTCCCTTCTTATGTCATCTAATTGCTTGAGTATGAAGAGTAGTGTTTCATTGATGTGACTAAAATTTCCTTGATCATGGGATGTAGAAGGTAATGGGTAGTTGTGTTGGTAGGATGTTTGATTTGAGTATGTGTGAGGTTGATATGTGTAAGATGTAGAAGGATTAGTATATTGTGGAGGATACGAGGAGCAGTTGTATCCAACCATCTCTATTTCGCACAATCCTACAAAAAATATCCAGTATCAACACTCACAAGAAATAGTACAAAATTCAAAAAATATAAAGAAACAACAAACAAACCCAACAACTAGCCGTCCCCCCGGCAACAGCGCCAAAAACTTGTTTGCCCAAAATGTGTAACACGCAAGTGCACGTGATCATAGTAGGAGTAGCAAGATGACCAAGTTTAATATCGAACACAGGGAGATGGGAGATTGCTAAGAATGTATGTTGTTTAAAAATTGAAACTCAATAATGCAATAAAAGGGGAATAGTTTCTTATCTACTAAGCTTGTCAAGAATAGTAAACTACCTATCACCTTTTTGCAAAAGTGAGCAAGTGGAGAAAATATGCATTAGTGAAAAGAGCTCAATTCTCATGTCTTGCTACTTCCCTAATGGCCCTAACAATCAATTAAACATGCCAAGTATTCATGCATATCACAAATGTAGAGAATCAATCATCCAACATCTCATACCATTCATAAGATCAACAATAGCACCATATTACTCCATAGGAATCATACACTAATGCAATAGAGTATTAGTTCATGGCTAATTTGGATAACAAATGAACAATTAAGCTACCTACAATAACCATAACAATGAAATTAAAGAGAAATTTCAAAGTATTACATATTACAAGAGAAATGGTAAAGATACTCACTACCTTGAAAATCTACTAAATGATCCGCCCATGGAAATTACAATTCAATTGGTCAAAATGTAGCTCTTGATGTGATGAGAGTGCAGGAACAAACAGATTAACGATCCGTGCGGTAGATCAAAAGTAATCGAAGAAATCGTATGAAGAAATCTAATGAACCCAACTAGTAACTTCCCCTAACTTCTAAGAATCTAGAGAGTGAATGATGATGTGTGGAATCTTCTAAGAAGTCTGAAGTATCAAGTATTTATAGTACCCCTTAGGCTTGGACCATTATATCCCTTATTAAACACGAGAAAGGACGAAATTGCCCTCAAAATTGCACAACCCGGACCCGGCGCTCGGACGTGTAAAGGCTGGCGCTCGGTCGCGGCTCAAGGCCAATGACCGAGCGGCGGTGATTCGGGCTTCCAGGTAAAATCCGCTCAGACGCGTGAAGGCCGTGGTTCGGATCCAATTTTCAACTTTTTCATATTCGATCCCATGGCTCATCTAAGCTTCCTAGGGTCTTCAATTGAGTATAAGAAACATCTCCATAAGCTTGGATTCCATCATCTCCTTTCCAATAGTCGGGAATTCCTCGTTTTTGCTCGTTTTCACCTATAAAGCACACTTTCTTGCCAACAAAGGGTCAATAGCACAATTCATAGCATATTAGGGTCAAATATGAATATAATCTCATCAAAACCATATAGAAATGGATGTTAAAAGATGCAATTATGACCCTAATCAACTGTTACGCCCTGACAGGATCATAGACTATTATATAGTTTATGAAAAATTTTATTTTCTTTGCCAAATAGATTCTGAGTGTTCTGTTGTTTAATGTGTAACACTGAATGTACCAATATTCCAAGTAACATTACTTTGTTTGTTATTTTATTTACTCTATTTTTTTTATTTTCTAAACAAATATTCATTTTTAATTGATGTCAGAATCAATCTAAAATCATTTATTTTTCACAAAAATATATTTTTATTAATTTATTTTACTTTTTCAATTCAGACTTACAATTGATATCAGAGCACTTCTGATATCATTTTAAACTTCTTATAAATTAAAACAGTACTTAATTTCTAGGGTGGTTTAGAGATAAAAAGTTTTTTGGTCTCAAAACTTATTGTGTTTGTCCAATTTTTGGTCCTATTTTAGTCCCGTAACTATTTGTGTTTGTCCAATTTTGGTCCTATTTTTACTGAAAATGTGAATAATGTCATTTTTTCCCCTGAGATTGAGTCACTAGATGGAACAATGTTAAATAGATCAGGTGATAGAACATAAGGTAGGGGGCCTGAGTCATCATTCAGGGTAGTTTCAAAGTTATCAGCATAGTCAAGTCTAGTTCCCCCATGAATGTTAGACTAAGTTTCTGTCTCAGCTTGGCCAGCTTCTTCATTTACAGATGTTACCTGAGGAGCTAGAATGATGTCATTCAGCTCAATAATATCATTGGTGGCCCCTCCAGGTTGATTACCTCCTTTTGGTTTGTATCCTGAGCTTTCTATCCCAAAGCTGTCCCATGTAGGAAGATAGACATCCACAAGTTTTATAGTTGATTTGTCCAGACTCAAGCTAGACATTTTCTCAGTGATATCCTTAGTGGCCTGTCCTTTCCTATACTCACGAGTAGATTCATCAAACACAACATGGGGTGTTTCTTCCACCACAAGGGTCCTGATGTTGTATACCATGAAAGCTCTACTGATTTGATAATATCCAAGGAATATTCCTTCATCGGCCTTGCTGTCAAAGGTTTTCAATTGCCTCTTACCATTGTTGCGAATGAAATACTTACAGCCAAAAACATGGAAATAGGATACCTGAGGTTTCCTATTATTCCACAGTTTTGCCTTGATGCTTGGTGAGCATGGACCAGTTCTGAGTGTAACAGGTTGTATGGATGGCCTCAGACCAGAACCTTTTAGGAATTTGTGCATCAGCAAGCATGGTTCTGGCTGCCTCCTTGAGTGTCCGGTTCCTTTTTTTCAGCTACTCCATTTTGTTGGGGAGTCCTCGCAGCTGAGGTCTCATGGGATATACCTAACTCATTGCAAAAATTAGTGATTATTGAATTGATGAACTCAGTACCATTATTAGACCTTATCTTAACAATAGATATTCCCTTTTCATTTGACAGTTTCTTTAGAAGTTTAGGTAGCTTAAGTTAAGTTTCTTTCAAAAAGATATCTCTCACAGTGGACTAATAAAACATAGGGGACTAGATTATAACAACAGTGGACTTATAAAGTCCCCTGACATGTAGTCTATGATTTTTAAAACAATAAGTTTAGTTGGCAGCGGATTAAGATTATCACCTTTGACAAATAACACAATTCACACAAAAAAATAAAGCAGTAAGGACAGAAAGAATTTATAGTGATTCAGAGTTGTCAAGGTGCACTTTCCCTGATTTAACAGGAGAATTCCTTAACTTAGGAATTCCTTGATTTAGAGTGTCAAGGTGCACTGATCAAGAGCAAGCTTTGTCTTGATCTCTAGGATTTTCCCTGAGTCCTAGTCCTCTCAAGATTTCAGACTGAGAACAACTCATCTTACTTTCTTCCAACTCTCTGCCTTGAACCTTTTACAGTTTAGAGGCTTTGAGTGTTCCAACTAGTGTTGAGATAGCCCTTTTACAATGGAGATTAGTGTCTGGGCTTGAGCTATTTCAGTACGCTTCTTAAGATATTGCAGTGTAAGACTAATACAGTCTTGAGCTCTAATAGTGCAAGCACTTGGGAAACAAGTGTAGATTTCGAGTGCTTTGTGAGTGGTCTTTGGAGAGCTAGAATTCAGATATGCTTGTTTGTTTCCCGTACTGATCTTTGTCTTCAACTTCTGTATTTATAGACATAATTTGAAAAATAATCCGTTGGAGAGAAGATTTTTCAAATTATGCTATTTTTGTAGTCCAACGTTCTTCAAAAATCTTCTTCAGATTTTAGGTAGTCAATTCTAAGATTTAATGGTTGAAAGCTCATTAAATGCCTGCTTAGAATTAATGCAACCGTCTTCGAAGAATGTGCCACCCTAGGTTGTTGGTTGCTTCTGAACATGGTACTGCCAGAACAGTCTGAATGTGTCAAGTCCATACACAGGTGGCACCTTCTCATTGGTCTGCTTTTGAATGTTCCTTAGACCAGTCAAATGACTATAATAAAGTCCACTATCACTTTCATCAGGTGACTTAGAACATTCATTTTGTTGCATTTAACACTTCATTTAAGTGTTACAACAACCTTCATTAATGTAGTGGGCGCATTTATAAGTCAGGTTACTTGCACTCAGGAGAGTTTGTCAGGTTACTTGGACTTAGTCTTCTAAGGTGCATTTCTTCAAAGGTGGGTGTATTTTTTATTCCTTTCATCAGGCTAGTTTGAAGCACTCAGGCGAGTTCTATCTTCAGGTAGCCTGTCCTTGATTTTACTAGTCTGGCCTATTTAACTTAGCCTCCTAACAATTAGGATATTTTTCTAACTTTTTACAACTGCATTTCAATCAATTCTAAGGGGTTTTGGGATCAGTTGAGGTTGAGATCACCTGAGGTCCAAAAGATCAGTTGATGCTCCCAGAACATTATCAGAAGGCTTTGAAGATAAATTTATGGAAGAATATCAGAATCCGAGTTCATGGGAAAGTTGACTAAAGATTGGAGATGTTCAAGGCAATCATGTCTACCTCAAGAAGGAATAAGGCAATCCAATCATGTTTAGATTGATTGATTGAGTGATTATGGGATTTCAAATCTGGCCCTTCCAACAGCTAGTTTGAACCCTATAAATAGGAGTGCATTCTCATAGTTCGAAAAAGAGAGACACACGCAAAGAACAAGCCAAAACTCTGCAGAAATGCATCCATGCATACTCAAGAACAACATAAACACATATTCTGTTAGTGATTTTATAGAAGTCTACTATTGGAAACGTTGTTATAACTCTTCATATTCATTAAAAACTTTGTAGAAGTCAAGAAAGCTAGTAGTTAGATCATATTGATTGTAACTAGTAGTTTGTAAAAGAGAGTTGAATACTCTCAGATTGTAAGGAAGAAAGTCAGTTAGTAAATGAGTAGATAGCCCCTCTATACCAAGTAGGGTAGAGGAGAGCGGATGTAGGACAAGTTGGTCCGAACCACTATAATCCTGTGTTTTACTTGCTTTATTTTATTTTCTCTTCTTATTGCCCTAATTAAAAGGATTTGAATTAAAAATATTTCCACATGTAAAATCACTGCGCACTAAGCTGATTTTGAAAATCAGAAGACTCAAAGTCTTTTTAGGGACCAACAGTGTGTCCTAAAGACTACAGCCTGAAAATCTTTTGGTGGTCACCAGGGCAGATCCAAAATCCTTTTGCAAAATCTTTGTGTGTTATTTATACTAACAAATTCTACAGGAAAAACATGTCTTCCATGATTTTTCTCTTTACCAATGGTGGTTTAAATTTTGAAGAGCAATTGAATCAAATCATTCAAGATGTTGTAGAGTTAGTCTCCACTGCTGATTCACAATTATCAGAGGATTTTTGTCTCATGGAAGACAGAGAAGAGATAGAAGCTATAACCCCTCTGTTAGCTCTGGATTTTTGTCTCATGGCAGACAGAGAAGCTATACCCATTCTCTGGAGTCTGAGAAAGTTGCTCTTAGATCTTCAATCCTCTCTAAGTGTGTGCTAAACAGGAAGAGGAGAACTCAAGGCTAAAAGTTGAAGTCTCTCAGCTGACACTAGAGAAAGGTCAGTTAGCTGAACTATCAGCTGAACCCACTTCTTCACAAGCTCAAGAGTCAGATGACTTAAAAGTCAAATGTGAGGAATAAGAGCAGTTTGTAGCTACGTCACTGGCTGAAAATCAGGGGTTGGAAGATGAACACAAGCTATTAAAGGCTAAGTTCAATGAACTCTTCAAGGAGCATACGCAGACCAAAGAAAATAAGGATCAACTCAAGTTGAAACTGGAACAGCTGACCAATGCACGTAGTGCAATGTCATCTATAGATGCTTCCCCTCAACAAGAGCATGACAAAAGATAAAGTTGTTGGTAAGGTTTATCTTATTATCATCTTCTTTGTATATTAAATTATCCAACCGACAATTACTACCAACTATCTCGGCCTTACGCACTACTACAATTTTTTCTCATAGATAACAAAGCCAAGATAACAAATATTTCTAAATCCGTTAAGGTGGAACCAAAAGCACAACTACTAATTAAGTTAGGATTTGGTTACTAATCCTTTTTTTTCTTTTTTATTTTACCCCACCTATGGCACACAAACATCTGTCCAAATACTCAGATTCCAATTCCTCATATTTTAGAGTTTAGACACAAGGCCGGGCACGACCAAAAAGTAGGCAGTGGCTGAAGTCTCTTTTCTTCGTTCTCTTCATCCACTCTCTGCAGAACTTGGAAGAGAGAACAAAGGAGCATAAGGAAGCAATGGCCTCTCTACCGAAGTAAAGCTTGCAACTCTATTTGGCACATGAGCTCCAACAACACCCCTTGAGAACCAAGGTGTCTGCTTTTTTTTATCATTGATTTGCTGATTTCTTAATTTATTTATTTTTTTTCATTTTGGTACTTAGCTTTGTATTCACATGTGTTGTTTGCCACCCCCCCCCCGATTCTTGATTTGATTTAATATCAGAATTCGATGTTTCTTGAATTTGGGATGTTTATTTATTGCAGATGGTTACAGCAGGATTTTTGTCTGCGACTAGTGACATAGTTTGGTATAAGCTCTCTGGCATTCAGAAACTTCAAATCAAGCGCCTGCTTCTTAAAGTGGTACCAATTTTTTGCCATTTCTGATTAGAAGATAGTTATTTATACTGGTGTTAGTTTTACGAATTTCTCAGTGTAAATGGTTAAATCTCATTTCCATTTGAGCATGTGATGTGGGGTTTGACAGATAATTGATTAACTTTATTGTAAATTGAATCGGTGTAGCTCGTATTTACTGAATTTTGATTATTCCCAGTACTTTTCTTAAGTGATTTAGTCAATGTTTTGGATTTTATGATTTAATCAATGTTTTGGATTTTATTAACTGATTGAAACATCATAAATTAGTTTTAGCGTCACCGATGTATTTGAAAGTGTGTATCTAATTTCGTATGTGTTGTTGTTTAAGTGGTGCTTGGGCACATGGAGTGTTACTGTTACTAATTGTTAGGCAGAGGACATCTGAAATTATGCCCTTGTTATGTTTGGGGGATAAGTAGACCTTAATTGAGTGTAGGATCCCCTTTCTTGCGCAGTATTTCATGCTTGATTTTGATCACAATCCTAATTTCTTAAGAAGATGAGAGATGGATTTTAATTGTCTAGTTTGGACTTGTAATGTGTTTGGCTAATTTGTATATATTTTGGGAATTTGTCATATCATTAAGGTATGTTCCGGCTCCACTTTTTATTTGATTCAGTTTCTACAATACAATTGCATCATTAAACCAGAAACTCCTTTGCTAATAAGGTTTCAAAATAGGTTGGAGGATGAAATACTCTATATATAGAGCCAGTGTATGATAATGATGACCAATTTCAATTCTTTTTAAATTTTCTCTGGGAACTGGAGGCATTAGTCCTCTTTGAGAGTGCCACTAGAAACTTTGTTGGACCAATTGTCATCTTCTTCATGTGTCTTTCAACTTTCCTTTTGGTAGGAACAATATTGTAGTATAGAGTGGCTAACATGATATATTGGAACTTGTGCATCAGAATCATTGAAATGGTTGATTCTTTTGACATTCACGACAAATTATTCTAATAAGAGCTCTTTAAGAGACAGCTATCTAAGTCCAAAGTCACTTAGAGAGCTGTTATTAACAGCTCTCTAAGTGGGAGGTTTACTTAGATAGTTATTAATAACAGCTCTCTAAGTCTAAAGCCACTTAGAGAGCTGTTATTAACAACTCTCTAAGTGGGAGGTTTACTTAGATAGCTTTCTCTTAGAGACATCTTATTAGAGCTCTCTAAGTGTAAATGTGTATTAGTAAAAAGTGTTAATTGACTTGAAATTCCTGAATGCAGATATTTGTGACAGCCTACTTGGGTCCATTTGGGCATTTTTTCCACATATTACTGGACAAAATTTTCAAGGGGAAGAAAGACACCGAAACCATCGCAAAGAAGGTGACTTCCTCCTCACTTATGTCTTTACTTTGTTGTTTGTCTCTGTCAAATTGTCCATCCATTGGATTAATATGAAATGATTTTTAATGCTGGGATTAATTAATATACAATGTGAAACTATGATCAATAAATGGTTTCTTCAGGATCTTGATTAAATTACTAAATACAAGTAAATGGGTTCAATATTGTTAGTAATGTTGTTGAAGTTAGATGAGATGATGAATTTCAGGCATTATTATGCATCTGGGTTGAGGGTTTAGCTACATTTCTATTTGTTATGAACCACTGATATTTGCTGTGTATGCATATAGGGCTAGAAGCATTAGTACCATGTATATTCATTGGAGGGTGGGTTGGATGTCTGAATTCGAAGACTTGTTGCTGTGACTTGGATAGAGAAGAAGCTGCAGTGCTGAAACGTTGAACTTAATTGGACAGCTGGTCCATTTAAACCCCTTTTATAACATCAATTTGCTATTTGTTGAAAATGTTGATGAATTATCTTGAAGTATCTTGCTTAGTAAGTTTGTGACTTGTGAGACTATGGTTAATTTCAACTTAATTCCAGCAGAAAGTATGTTAGATATTATGGTGCATTAGATTTTTTATATGTTCATGAGTGAAATAAATTTGGATTTGATGCTAATTAAGCTTATTGATTTAACTGCTAGATGCTTTGCAAGACATTGGAGTTATGCTGGACTAAAATATGAGACGGAGTGGTGTTAGCCTCGTGGATTGGTGGAGGAACGAGCAATTCAAACGGTTGCGTTATTGGTGTCGGTGATTGAATTAATTGATGTATTTTGACTTTTAAATAGCTCGTTGTAGAAGAATCATGTTTATCATATTTTGAATATTTTACAAATGTATTTGAATATTTGGATGTTTGGTATTGTGAATTGATGATTAAATTATTAAATTTTGATTTTTTTGTATATTTAATATTTGTTTTAAATTCAAAAATTAAAAATTTGGTAAAATATTGAAATTTCATATGTAAAAGATAAAAAAATTCTTTTATAAAAGATAACATATATATTCAGTTATCTATGAGTGAAAATTAAAAAAACAAATCATGCATAGATAACATTAAAATGTATTTTAGATAACATGTATACTAAGTTATCTGTGAACAAAAAATAGATAACGGATATTTATGTCTGTTATCTATAATTAGGGAGCATAGATTACACACGTCTAGATAACGGATATTATCCGTTATCTATAAGAAAATATTTAGTAGTTACGTTTTATTTTAACTCTCGGCCAAGAGAAAATCACTCTAGTCGGCTATAACATATCCACATTATTCCTGATCGGTTACACAAAGCATTTTAATTTCCAAATAAAAAATCCCAATAAGACTGTTGCCCTTCATTCCCATTCAAAGCAGGAAATAACTAAATTTGTATGTGATATATGATCCCTCTTAATTCACTCGCGAGAAACCAAAATTAATTCACATGCCTATATCTTATTTTCATTCAAGTGACTTAATTTCTCTTCAATTGTGACTCAAAGCATAACATAGGGTGCGACTATTCATACCCCAAATTCCTCTCTCATGTCATGTTAATGTTCTACAATTAAAAAGAAATAAAACAGTGTGTCACCATTTTTCTGCTATAAGAACTGAAACTTTGCATCGTCGACATATTATCTGTTGCAACCGAATAAAATTTTAAAAGAATTCACTAAACGAACGTCATATCTTCTTCTCCACGCTCCTTCATATTTCACGGGAGCTTTTTTTCTCCGCCTGAAAATCATCATTCTCCCCATTTCAAAATTTTATAATTTCCAACCTTTTTGTATCCACTACAAAATAATATTGAAATAAAAAGGGGAGTTAGTGAGGGTTTTGGGGTCCCTCTTTAATAAATAAAATTAAAGAGGATTTTAAAGAGGGGGAAAATTTTTAAATTAAAGAGGGGCGAGACGAAAGGATAAAAAACCCTCTTAATTTAACAAGGGTAATAGTGATTAACGAGCGCAAAACCCTCGCAAACTTTGCGAGGGTTCGATCCCTCGCGGATTTAACGAGCACATGCCCTCGCCGCATCTGAACCGGACCGAGACGAGTGTTAAACCCTCACCGGTTTACGAGCGCGCTCACCCTCGCCGGTTCGCGAGCAAAAAACCCTCGCCAATTTTAAAAATGACCGAGGCGAGGGTCGAACCCTCGCTAAATGGCGAGCACTTTTCCCCTCGTTAATTAGCGAGCGCCAGCCCTCGCAAAACCGGGGTATATAAACCCATCGGTTTTTTCCCAGAAACACAAACCCTTACCTATTTTCGCCCCCAACCACCCTGCCGCCGCCTGGTGCCGGAAACTCCCTTCCAACGGTCGGGCTTTGTC